>VZSG01000001.1:3248625-3354034 GCA_013398315.1 Nothoprocta pentlandii
CCCTGCCTTCCCTCGCCTCCCCTTCCCTTCCCTCACCCTGACTTCCCTCGCCTCCCTTTCCCTTTCCTTGCCTCCCCTTCCTTTCCCTTCCCTCACCCTTCCTTGTCTCCACTTCCCTTCCCTTCTCAATCTTTCCCTCTCCCTACAGGCAACACACATCCCACATGCAGGTACTGCCCCTGCAGACCATTTGCACCGAGGCTGGACACCCCCTTTTCTCTGCTCTTGTTTTATTGGGGGGGGGGGGTCGCTGCTTCTCTGGCAGAGGAGGCCAAATAACAAGATCTTTCCTTTTGCCCTCTCTGTGTTTTACAGCTGTCTCCCTGCCTGTGGTGAATGACATGAATAAAGGGGACACTAAGGTAAGGAGGAGATGGTGGTGGACATGGGAGGGAGAGGGGAAAGTTGAGGGATGTGGTGTTTAGTGTGTGCCTAGCTGGCCTGGCTCTTAGCTGCTCCTACTGAAATATTCCATAGGAAGTGACAGCTGAGGGGGAGATTTGCAAGAGATTTCCCTACAGCAGGATCTGCCCTCTGCTTCTCCCCCGCTGCCAGGATTTACCCTTCATGAATCCACTGCTGTGCACCTGGCCGGGAGGAGAGTACCCCAGGGAGTGCCCAGAGGTGCTGAACGAGCTGATTTGGAGCATAGGGAGGCTGGGGGTGGAGGCTGGGTATGATCCTCTCTCGTCCTCCTACTTTCAGCTTTTCTAAGCTTCCCACAGGAGGTGAGTCAGTTGGGAGAGAAGGAAGAAATGTGATTCAGGAATGGGCATTTGCTAGGAATATGTGGCTTTGGGGGTGTGTGTTATTTAAACATGCAAGTTCCTGAAAAAGATAGGCAACTGGCTACTCTTGGGTTGCTAATTTGCTCTCAGCTATCATTCACCCCGTCTCAAAGGATATTTGCAGTGCATGACTCGGCTGACCTCCTCAGCCTTCTACTGTGGGCTCCTGTGAATATGTCTCTGGGTATCATCTCTGACACTCCAAGCTGCACTTCACAAGTGTGTGCCCTCCCAGCTGGATTTTGGCAACTGAAAGATTGGATAAGTGCGTTTGTGTGTTTTGATCTGTGACAGGAATGCCTTCCTGATAGTATAATGCCTATAGCCTTTAGATGCATCTCTCTCTTCAGTGTGAAATTAAGAAATCACTTCTACAGAAATTGTCGTACCAAATGCAAACACTTGCCCTCTTCTCCTTGCCCCTTGAACCTCTTTGTTGTCTGAAATTTTCTAGCCACAAAAGGCTTTTCCCAAGTAGGCAACATTCATGCTGGTCTCAGCACAGGCTGCAATGTACCCCGTGCCTCTACTCATTACGACCTACGGGGTAAGTAAGTGCCTTGAAAAGCTGCCCCATCTCTGTCAGATATATGTGGGCCTGGGGAGCTGGCTCTCTGTTACAAACTTTAGCTGCTTAGCCCTGCCAAGTGCTGGGCTGTGAGCGACCAGGACAGCACTGGGCAGCTGCTCCAGCCTATGGGAGGCCTGTGCCTGGGTGGTTAACTTTGATCAAGGCACCTGCCCCTTCAAGTCGCCTATGCCAGAAGATGCTCACTGGGCACCCAATGAGAAAATTCCTTCAGCTCACAACTTTCCTTGTGAGATCTGTTCCCCAAAATGTTGTGGAGGCTGGTGCAACTCCATGGAAACCTTTCCACCAAGGCTGGACCTGTCTCCAGCCTGTTTCCCCTTTGGGTTATGCATTGCTCTTGTTCAGAGCAAAATCAGAGCAAACCTCTCTTCTGAATGTTTTGAAGCACCAAAGGTTCCACAGGAACATAAGGAAAAATTTCTTAACAGGGATGGTGTCAGAGCACTGGAACAGGTTGCCAAGCGAGGTTCTGGAGTCTCCTTCTATGGAGATCTTCAGAATCTGCTTGGACAGCATCCTGTGCCACATGTTCTAGGTGACCCTGCATGTGCCTGGGCGTTGGACTAGGTGATCTCCAAAGGTCCCTTCCAACCTTAACGATTCTATGATTGTATGTTGCTGGAGACAGAAGGAGCCCTTAGGGCTCTGCCACCTTCCCCCTGCTTTGTGACACAGGGCATGTCAATGAAGGGACTCCTGGTTCCCTGGCACAGAGCAGGGCAGGGAGCTCACGCTGTGGCACGGCGCCCTGCAGCTCTCGCTGCACTGCTCTAGACACATCCTGTGCCCTGACTTTTCTGGATGGCTCAGGACTATGCCATGAGAAGTCAGCATCTACAGGATGCTCTTAGGTATCAAAACAGGTTTTTCTAATGCCCAGAGCTTCCTGTGAGAAGCCTAACCACAGTCTCTGGTGTTACTCCCCTCAGTCGTGCTCAAAGGCCACTATTAGGAAGTGGCCTCCTCCACAAGTAGGGACTTGTGAGCTTAGATTCCAGAAGGGCATGAGTATGGTGGTTCTCAAACATGGTGAAATATATCCTTGTATATAAATATGTCCTTGTAAGGACAAGATGCTTTGGCGATTTCTTTTCCACGTAGGGACAGTCTGACCAGCTTTAAGGATTCAGTTGCATGCTTACACTTAGATAATAGCTGTGGCAAAATTCCAGCCTGAGTTTCTGCACAGGCTTGATTACATTCATTTGGAGAGGGTCTCCATTTCTTGATTTAGGCTGTTATTTAATGACCTTGTTATGCCTCACTTTGCAATATTTACCTTCATAAAAAGTAAAGAATAGCATAGTTGGCACAAGTGCACTATTCATTTCTTTACTGGTTGCGAAGTTCTTTTTTCCATAGAGTTGACCATATTTCCATGGTGGATGTTGTGTTTCTCTGTGTATGGAAAAACATCCTAAACAAAGCTAGGGCTTTTCAAAGTGCTTGCCTAGAGTGTTGCTTTGCACCAAGCTGTTATTTTTCATGCAGAGTAAGTGCTTACTTCTGAGATGGCATTGCCTACTCCTGCAAGGAGGAGTTCCAGAGCTTGGAAAGGTGGAAGGATGGAAGGAATGTATCAGAACCTGGGTTTTGTTCTGTTTAGTGTGTGAGAGGTGGTCTAAGTTACCTGATAACAGTCTTTATGGATGGTACAGGAGAATGATAACAGGGTAGCTTCTCTATTTTCATGTTGTTAGATCTTTCCTGGAACATTTTTAATCCATCACGCAATCCTTCAAAATGCATGGATAGCTGAGTGGAAATATTTAAACATTTTAGAACTGTAATCTGCAACAGTAATGGCAAAAAGTAATTTTCTCCTTACAGAGGATGAAAAACTGCCCATTCCAACTGATGAATGAATATATCCAATTGCTTGAATGAGCAGCATTGTAGATGAGTGGGAATTGCTGACTTGTGTCTAATTTCCACTGCAGTTGCAGTGTTCTGCTCTCCCAAGAACGGCACCTTGTGAGAGGTCAGGACTCTTAGGGCTGCCTGCGGAAGTCATCAGAAGAAAACAGTTCAGTCAGTGATTTTTTTTTTTTTTGCCTCCCAAAGCTTAACTGAATCTTTATTTGTTTACCCTTGCTTTTTCAACTGGTACTTTTGAGCCCTGCATGCTTTAAAGGCTGCTCTATAAATAATGATCCTTCAACTGGGCAGACAGATTCCTGCACTACTAACCAGTGCCAGACAGCAAAAATAATCTGCTTTCTCTCATCTGTGTGAATATTTGGGTCTATTACAACAACATACCTGAGGTGTGGTTGGTGTGTCTTGTGTGAAGAAGGTGCCTTCACCTTGCCTTCCAGTCTCTGATTCTCCTTCCACATCTGTATAGCAGTGGGCAATCGCCGTGGGATCGGGGTAATGTGGTTGCATGGGCAAAGAGTTGGGCCTGTAACATCAGTGCAGGGTGAAAAACTGGACAATAAAATGGAGCCTCTCTTCTCATTCCTTTTGTCAAGAAAAGAACTGCTGCAAAGGGCAGACCTAGAGTTCATGGTGTCTGGGAAGCTGTCCCAGACTGTAGCAAATGATTTGGAGGAAGTCTAGGAATTTCTTCACTTTTACATAACCTGTCTCCATATACAGCTCTTTTGGTCTATAATAGAAGGCTTAAACACTCGAGCACAGGGTTGACTATTTCTCCAGAATGTCTAGGACTTGAGAGCAGCATTTCTCAATAGTGTTTGAAAATACGATTTACTTCTCCTCATCCATCATGCCTGGCTGCAGTCTATCTAGAGTGCCCACCTCAGGCCTCAAATAGCTGGCAGGACTTCAAGGTCACCTTGTTAAGAGCTATAGTCACTTATTGCTCTGTACTGAGCCTCCTACTGAGCCCTTTTGTCAGCTGCAGGCTGAGAAACATTGCTTTAAAAGAGGATGATTTTGAGTTCCTTGTGTATATACCCAATTGCCCTTTAATCTCTTGACATGCACAGCTTTGCTGATGTCCTGCAGCAGTGAACAGTATGTCACACTGAAAGAGCCCTTTCCATTGTCATGTGTGTTTCCTCACTTTTCAGTTTTGGGAAGCATCTTCTGTTCCTGTGCTAGGTAACATGCAAAAACAAACACGTGATTCTAGCTCCATCAGAAAAGGATGAGGACCTGTGCCAAGGATGAGGACCTGTGCCATCATCTTCTGCATCATCTTCTAACACATAGATATATGAAAAAAGAAATCATGGTTTTAATCTGTGTCTTTGTCTCCTTCTAGGTGATGAAGTGCATTGTAGAGGTCATCTCTGATACTTTATCCAAGCCAAACCCCCTGCCAATCAGCGAGGAATGCCTAGAAACCCTCAGAGGAGGTACAAGGAGAGGCTCTTTCCATCCTAATGTTGGGTTTCAGAGAGAGCAGTTCTGGCAGGGACACAAGATGGGGCTGAGCCAGCCCTGCTGTGCTCCAGCTCTGGCCCCTGAAAGGGCTCCTGCCACAGCCACCCTCCTTGTGGCCACCCCACCGGGCTGCACGTGCCTGGCAATGGTGGAGCTGCCTGGTCCTCTCGGGGGCTTTTGTGCTCCCCACTGCAGCTGAGAGATGTGGCAGCAAATCAAGCCAGTGGAAGGAAAGGGTAAAAAATGAAGTGGGGTTTTGGGTTCTTCTATTCTTCTTACCAAGTCTCCCCTGTTGCAGATGAACGCATCATTTCTATCCTTCGACACCAAAATTTACTGAAGGAGCTTCAGGAAATTGCTGTTCAAGGTATAGTTTCAACACAGTTATTTGGGAAGAGGAGATGAGTCTATTGTGGGCCTTTGCATGTTTTATTCCTTTAATTTTACATTAGTTTTGGGTTGTAAAAATGTGCCCTAGAGAATGTATATAAATTGAGAATTTCACTAGAAATGCTGGGGGAGTGGAGAATTTGCTTAGAATAATTCCAATACAGATCCGTGATGTAAATGACCCTCAGAGTAACTCGTTAGCTGTACGGAGCTTTCCTGGAGAGAATATGCATTGTGGGGTAGGAAAACCCTGAAGGGAAACACTGTAGCTTAGTTCCACCAGCTCTTGAACTAAAATAGAAGACAAGAAAACCCTCACTGTTTGTGTCATTGGGTTTAGCTCTAGCTGCTGGTGGGGCAGAAGTGACTGGGCACTTGGCATGGAGTGGGATTTGAACCTACAAGTGTCCAGCTCAAAGATTCCTTGAACTGATGGGGATTTTCCTATCAGTTTCCCCAGGTCAAATGCAAGTCCCTTTGCTATGGAGATGTGAGAGGTGCTGCCTGCAAGAGAGCGTGGGTGCAGTAGTGGTTAAGAGTTGTACAAAGGATGCAGAAAGGGGAAAAGGGGCTATCCTCAGGAGCCCAGATTCCCAGACCCTGTTAGTGATTCCCAGAAACCACACAGCTTTGCTCCTTGTAGGACTAGGTTGAAGCGCTGGCTCTCTCTTTTGAATTAAAATAAGAGTTGGGTTAGAAAGTGCATCCTTGCATTTGGTTTCCAGAAATCTTGTTGGATGTTTCTGACAGCAGGATTATTATTCCAGTTGCTTCACACATTGTCTTATCTTGCTTTTCCTTCTAGCTACCCATTAACAGATTTGTACATTGTAAAGAATATACATAGAATTAAAAAGGACCTAGATCTGTTTTCCTGTCTCCACTTTCTAAAATGCAACAGGGAATGTTGCTTTGTCCTCATTACTTCTCACAGGTGCTAGTGAGAGAACTCAGCAACAGAAGAAAAACAGCGGTTTCGAAGATGAACTTTCTGAAGTCCTTGAAAGTCAGAATGACAAGAACAAGCAAAGAGGTCAGTGTCAGCCTAACCCCCAGAAAATCCAAGTCTGGCTGTAAACAAGGATGTTCTTTCTAACAACCTTGATACATCCATCTGCTTTTCATTTCTGCCTTTCTTTTGGTGCTGTTGCTGGCACACACTAGCAACCTTGCGTTTGCTTTGCTCTTATTTACCAGCTCAAAAAGCATGTGCTTTCTGAGCTATAGCAACTGGAGATGTCCACGTTACACAACTGACACAGATCTTCCACCCTGCTGTCATCATCATCACTCATTTTTAACGTTTTAAATGAGTCACAACTAGGGAAATCCTGTGCTGAAATACATGGTACACCCCAAAGCAATTGGTATCTGCTCTTACCACCCTTGTTTCCAGGCATCGGAGACATTAGGTTCAGCCTGTTCTTGGTTCAATCTGTTCCCTTTTTCCATGTCAGGAAGAGATGATGGGGGATGAGACAGTTCCTAGCATAGCAACAGCATCCCTGGCAGAGGGGCCTCCTGGCAGGCTCTGGCTCCAGGGGAAGGAGCTGCTGTGGATTTGCCGAGCGGCAGCGCCGCACGAGCCTCACCACTTCAGCCCAAAGCTGCCTGACACCCGTGAGGAACGATACTCCCCACGGGCACGGCTGCTGCAGCAGCCAAGGCAGCAAAAAGCAAGAGCAAGGACAGGGAGCCTCCCTTGGGCTGGCTCCAGCTCTCCTGCCTGCTGGGGCCCCTCGAGCCCTGCTCTCCCGCTCGCATGGGTGCAGACCATGCACGAGGCCGGGGCAAGGGCACCGCATCCCGCTGGGCATCCCCAGGGCAGCAGCTCATCCCGCTGCGGAGTGCCGGCTCCTCTCCACTCTGCTTTTTCTCCATTCCTTTCCCTCTGCTGCTTTCCCAGTTTCTTTTTCAACAGGGTTTCCATGACTAGCTGTTAGAAGAGTCCACCCTCTGTGCTGAGCAAGAGCAAACACACAGGCTCCGTTAAGCTCCTGGTTACTGCTGCTCACTAGCTGTTTAGCAGAAGCAGAGCTGGCCCCGCTCCCTCTGGTGCTCCTAGACGTAACGTTGACTCCCTTTCCCGAGGGCTGGGCGAATGAACGACGTGATGCTGGGGCAGTTTTCCAGGTGCACAGAGAGCACAGCAGTGCCAGTCCCAAATCCTCGCACTCTGTACGTGCTCTGGTTTCACGCGGGGAGGGAGCGTGTTGCTGGCACCCGGGTAGACGGCAATGCAGGCTCTGCTTCAGCATGTGTTGACCTCAGCCCTGTATGTCTTCTCAGGAACATAGACACCAGCTAGCACCCGGGCTTGCCTGCATGCAGGCATATGTTTAAGTGACTTGCTAAATGAGAGGAACAGATCCACGGTGGGTTAAGCAGACTGGGGAGTGAGGCTGGGCCTGAAGCTAAGTACAAAGGCTTCCCTGTTTGTGCAATGAGCTCTGAGAGGAGGTGTTGGTTCTTGCTACTCGCTCTGCAGATGAGGCACAGGAGAGCCCTGAAGAGGAGCAGCCCACCATGTCCCTGGCTGAGCTGGAGGCCGAGCAAATCCAGCAAAACGAGAGGGAAGATCCAAAAGAGGAGGGAAAAAACAGCCTGGAGGAGAGGGAACCCAGACCACGGGAAGCTCGTCCTGGCGAGAAGAGGGATCGTGAGGAAGCAGAGAGCAATGAGATCGGAGGCGCAGAGGATTCCCAGAGGGAAGAGGCTTTGGACAATCACATCAGTGATGACCTTGGTGAGGAAGAGCAGAAACAGCGACAGGAGGAGGAAGAGCAGCCCAGGGGCACTGGTGACAGCCTGGAGCTCGAGGAGGAGAGAGAGCAGATGTCCAGACAGGGCCAAGAGGAAAGCAAGGAGGAGACAGGAGGGCGCACTGAGCGGGAAGACGAGCAAGGAGACACTCCTGTGGAGGAGGACCCTACCGAAGCAGAGAGGTCACTTGATTCAGCTGAGGAGGACGTGGAGTCTGAGGTGATGCAAAGAGATGGTAGGTATCTCGGACGACTGCACAGGTACATACGCAAGGGTGAGCCAAAAGCCCTGAGACAGACTGATAAGAGGCTTTAAAGCCTAAAAAATCAAATAGGTATCAACAGGGCTTACAAAAATGCTCCCACTATCAGTTGTTCAGACCCCCCGCCTGCTCCCTCAGGCATTCCTCCATACAGGCACATATACAGGTGGGTAACAGCCCTGCAGCTGCCTCACTTCCAGGCTTTGCTGCAGTTCACAGCACTCTGGGGTGACTCCTTCCTGCTTCCTGAACCTCCTAGGTGTTTTCTGACTGCTGTCCCTCTTGTCATCTCACTGACATAGGAATGGTCATTTCCAAAATCTTGGCAATATGTCATATGCTGACATAAGCCAGGAACTCCACTTTGAATCACACTAGCTTCCTTGGCAATAAAGAACTAAGGCTTGGTTTAAATGCGGTATCTGATCAGTTATACTTCTTTCTCACTGTTGCGTTTGATGCTTTTTCAGACAATGAAGAAGCTTTGGGATTTGGCAAAGATGAGCGGAGCTCAGAGGAGGAGGAAGAGCAGCCCTACAGACTGAAAGGAGGAAGGCATCACCTGGAGGATGAAGCAATGCAAGCAGAGGAGGATGCCTTCCAGTCCAGGAATGTCAAAAGTGAGGAAATGGAAGAGGAATCCTCTAGGGAATGGGAAGACTCCAAGAGATGGAATAAAATGGACGAACTGGCCAAACAACTGACATCAAAGAAGCGCATGGAGGAAAATGACAGTGGAGAAGACCCAGACAGGTCCATGAAAATGGTGTTCAGGTCCCACAAGTATGACTTTAGTAGTCCAGAGGAAGACGTGAGAAGGTCATGGAAGCGTCACTCAAAGGAGGACAGCAGTGAAGGTTTCCCGCTTGCTGCCATGCCTGAAGAGAAGAAGGATGAGGAAGGCAGTGCTAACAGAAGAACAGAGGTTGGTGAACATAGGCTTGCCAGTAAATTCTGTCTAGTTATTACTAGGGATTCCAGACTATGCTTGGAGATGTAGGATCGTACCTCACTGTTATGCAGCTACCACCATCTCTTTGCTGTGACATTAAGGAGATGCCCTGTGACCTTTTAGGTGCTCATACAGATTATGGAGGTTGGATTTTACTGTTTTTCTTGTTTTACTAACTGCTGCAAAAACATTCTACTCTCCCATGAGCTTTTTAAAAAATGTGCCAGGACCTCCCAGCTGGCCTGTGCTGGACACAGTAACCAGGGCGGCACCAGTAGCCTAGAGGAAGGTTCCTGTGTCCTAAAATCCAGTCAAGCCAGAGGAAAGTCTTGCCCTGGTGCAAATATTGAGCGAGTAGTGTCGCACCTCCCAGAGGGGCAAACCAGAGGTCTAGGAGCAGGCAAGAAAGCTGGGGCACTGGAGTGGAAAAGGTTTTAAGAGGCATGCATATATCTAAGTTATGATTTCCAAACCTAAGACTTAGATCCCTAATGCCTCAAGGGCCACCGTGTGGCAACATATCATGTCCCTGGACAGCCAGCTAAATAGGGCAGCCATATTTGTCACCAAGGACGTGACTGTCCAGGCCTTGCATGGAGCTAGAGCATCTCAGAGATGTGCTTTGGATGACAGTCTTGGGGTGACCTAACTCTCTGCACTTGGCCACCTCGGAGGAGAGGTGACTACAGACTGTGCTGATGAGGCAGAGCTCCAGGCACTGGTGTTGTTTGGTACTCGCTGGGATAGAGGAGTGGGCTGCACAGACAGGGATGGGCTAGTGACTGCAGGTGCCTGAGCCACAGCCATGCTCCCGCCTCCAGAACGCTGGTTTATACACCAAAATACAGCCTGAAGAGCAACAGCCACGCGGCTCACAGAAATCCTCAGCCCATGTCTAGTTCATGTTTGAAGGCAAAGTCAAAGGTGTCTCTTGCCTGTGTCCAAGACCTCTGCACTTGCCTGCGCAAGGAGCGCTGGTGAGGAGCTCGCTGCTGCTGAGCCATCGGCCCCATCTCCTCTCCTCCTCCTCCTCCCTCTGATTCTATTTAGGGCCCTGCCTGGCTGGTTTCGCCTCAGCGCATTGATCCCCAGACTCCAGCCCTGAGCGAGGGAAGGAGGCGGCTGAACCTCTGCAACTGCTGTGTTTACAGTAGCAACCAGACTGATTTTTAATTTTAGCTGGGTCAGGGCTCCTGGGAGCGGGGGAGGCCTCGGCGCCTGCCCCGGGCCCGGCAGTGAGGAGAGGGCGGCCACCAGCCCCACGGGAGGGCAGCTCGGGCCCCTCTGGGCCCTGGCAGTGGAGAAGACTGTGAGTTTTTTACTTTTTATAGCTTGAAAACAAGGGACTTTTTCTAGGTGTCTTATGTTTTCTTTTTCAAGATACATGTAGACAAATGAGCGCGGCACCCTCACAGGCGGGCGCTGCCCCCGCAGAGGCACCGGCCAGGAGAGCAGCGCTGGTGCTGGGGGGACTAAACTGGGCCCCGCAGAGCCGGAGTCGCGCTCTGGCCGAGCCCAGAACTCTCAGTGAGACAGCAGGGCTGCGAGCGGCGCCAAGGCGGCACGAGGGCTGTGGCGCCAGCCCAGAGCGGGGCCGGGCCGCGCGCGGACCCTGACCCCGTTGGCTCGGAGGAGCTGAGCGAGGGAGCCTCAGGCTGCCCCGGAGAGGCGCAAGAGCCCCCTCAGCAGGGGCAGGGGCACTGCATGAGGAGCGACAGGAGCTTCTCCGTCGGTTGTGTCCTCGGCTGCTGTTTTTCCCAGTGGAGAAGCCTGTTTTCCTCAGCCTCTCTCTGCGCCGGAGCAGCGTGGGAGGCGGCCGCACGGGTCCCTGTGGAGCCGGCCTCCATCCCGGCCTCCATCCCGGCCCGATCCCAGCAGTGCGGGAGGCCGGGAGCCTCCCACGGCCGCGTGTCGCCTCTGCCTGTCCTGGGCTCCAGCAGGGAGGCCCTGCCTGGACATCCCTGGCTCCCCACGCACCAGGCGCTGCGCGTCTGCGTCGTGCCTCACGCCTTCGGCTCGGGAGGAAAGCGAGAGACGTGGACAGCCTCCACGGGCAGGAGGCTTTCCGAGCTGGACCACATTTGGTGATAACTATGAACTGGGGTGAGGGTGTTACGCTTCTTGCAGAAGGCTCTATCAGCTGTTGCGGTGATTTATTGCCCGGTGCCCCTAGAGCAGGACCAAGTAACGTGTGTCGAGAGAGGGTGCCTGTCCCACAGGGGCTCCAAACCCGCCGGGCACGAGGTTTCCATAGCTCCCTTCCACCACCGGGCTGCTCTGGGACTTGCTTCTGCTGGGCTCGAGGCCTGGCTGGGCTGACCTGTGTCTCGGTGGCTCTCGTTGCAGGACCAGGAGCTGGAGAGCCTGGCGGCCATCGAAGCGGAGCTCGAGAAAGTCGCCCACAAGCTGCACGAACTGAGACGGGGCTGAAGGCTCGCCCAGCTCGCCGCTTGCACAAAAGCCAGAGCTGCACTCACCCCTTCACGCCACATTTTCATTTACCGACTTAAAAGGGATGCCGACAGAGCAGTAGCATCTTGCCTAGGAAGCCCATCTCCCCAGAGCCAGGCCTGCTGTCTCGCAGTAGTGTCGTGCCCATCTCTGCTTTGATTTCATGCTCCTCTGTCCACTATGGAGTCCCACCTGTACCCTTGGATGACTGTAGCTCAGAAGTGTGACTTACATGTGTATTTCCTCTTTTTTTTTTCCTCTCTGTTTTTCTTTTTTCTTTAAGACAAGACAGCTTTCTAGAATGTTCTCCTACCACCGGTAGTTTCACTGGATAAAACTGCAATAACTTGTTATCTTTTGATTAAAAGCTGAGAACTCTGACTGTAATATATTCTATATAAAGAAAAATTTATCTAAGGAAAAATAAAACTGCAGTGGGTTCCTTCCCTTGTTTTTCCAGCTTCAGTCTCAGTCGTTTGCACGGGATAGGACTGGTCCTATCTCGGAAGGGGGAAATGAAGGTCTGTCCTTACTGTAACACCCCTGAGTGGAGTTTCCCTGCTTGCGCCCTGCCAACAGCACCCAACACCAAGCCCCCAAACCAAGGACCTCTCCACAAGGTCCTTGGTACGGCTGCCCATGCAGAAAACACAGTCCTGCTCTGTGAGGGAACCCCCTCGGCACGGACAGGCAGGACTCTTGTGGTTTCCCACAGCCCAGCTGCAAAGCCCCAAGTATTTCCCTAAGTCAGGGATCAAATCCATCATTCATAGACTAACCCCAGGTTAGCCAGACAGAAAGATATTCATGAGCTTATGCATTGGGTCAACAATAAAATGAAGCTACTTGGGTAACGAGCGAGTTAAATAATAGTAATAAAAGAGTAATAAATAGCTCAATGCTAACGGAAGCAATTGTCCCATCTTCCAGAGAAGGGAAATGGAAGAAATCCCTGGGCTTAGGAAGACACGGGGCCCGTTGGCCACCTTCACTGCCCAGCGAACAGTAACTGCTCCCCAGGCTCCCAAGCCTTCCCGGCAGCAGGACCCGCTGCACCCGCGCTCGTCACGCACACGAGGGGCTCTGCCCAGCACGCGTGTTGCTCCGCCAGAGTTAATCCCACTGGATCCTCTCTGCGCTAGTCAAAATATGGTCCTCATTACTCAAAACGTGGCAGGATTTTTAATCAAGTTGGGAATTCCCTCTCCAGGATGATGAAGACAGAATGAGCCTAGAGCACTACATTAGGAATGAATTCTTAACCACAGTAGCAGCATGGCTTGTAAAGGCTGAACCCCAGTGATGCTCAGCTACTTTATTCAATAATGTATAAATAGCCCACTTCCCTCTACACTTCAAGCTAAAAAAGCAAACCAAATCCAACTAGCCTTGACTCTCAGCAGTGGTGAAACAAGGTCTGAAGTGAGTAGCTGCACACAACTCAAAGGGGGAAGGATGTGAAAAGCAAGTTCAGGAAAACGAGCGCCCCGTAAAAGCTGTCTGCCTCTGCCCTACCCACTCATGAAGAGAAAGCCGAGTACAACATGTTGTAAGGCATTTATTTTCATTACGTGTTGGAAAGGGACAATTCTGTCTCCAGAACAGTTACAGAGAGAATGCCACAATACCTACTGCATATTGCTTTACTGGTGAAACCAAAATACTGTCCAGCACAGGGGTTTGGCAAACGAGGTGGGAGGAAAAGGAATGTATTACCATTGAAACCAATGCTGTTGGATGAAAGCGCCGTCCTCATCGTCAGATCTCATCAGTCATGCAATTGAAGTAGCCAAAAACCAACTGCTTTTGTTTTTTACAGTAAACCATGTTTTTTTTTTTTTAAGGCTTATATAATTCTATACAAATTAAGTACAAACTGGGCATTGTTTCAGAAATCATTGTGAACGGGGCTGAGGCAAATCACAAGACACACTTGTTAACACTGCACAGCTGGATGTGCACACAGACATTGCTGAACCTGTGAAACCAGCACACACAGAAACGGTCCCCGAGTTTTAACCACGCTTAAGTGAGAGCGAAGACGGGGCTGAAGGAGAATATCCAACGCTTCTCACACGAGGGCTCGTTTTCTCCGAACGGCTGAGATGCCAAGGAATGATTATTATTATTACACTTTGAGAATGGCTGCATTTTAGTATGTGGTTCTCACAAGGGTATACACAAGCCCTATCAAATACTGATTTGGAAATAAATAATAAAAGGTACATCTAATACATCTTTTATTTTTAATTTTTTTTTACAGCACTGACTTTACAAGAGGAGAAACAACTCTCATTTTTAGGGTCTGCTAACATCTGAAACAAAGAAGTCACTATTATATACTCAACATATACTCAACCTTTTAATAACTTTATATATGTATATATGACTTTTCACACACAAAAAAAGTTAAAATAATTTATATCTAAAAACTACTGTGTAAAGAATGAAAGAGGAAAAAAAGGTGGTTTTCCTTAAGAAGGATGACAGGCAGAGGAAGATCTGATCTTCCTGGGCTGTTCACTGGCTGTTTGGGCTATTTCTGGAGTTCCAGGAGCCACCAACCACCGCCGGGCACCAGGAGCCCTCTGCAAACCCAGAGCCCGCGGGACAAGGCGCCGTCCAAGGGGCTCGTGCAGATCACGGGCTCAGCGCCAGCCCCTGCGGATGAGAGGGCTGAAGAGAGGGCAAAAATTCTCCCCTCGCAGTTAAAGAGCAAAATCCTGGCCCAACAGTGCCGGAACCTCCGCTGGCTCCAGCAAGACCAGGATTTTAGTCCCAAGCCCTCCCTTTGCTCCGTGCCTTCTGGCTGCACCTCCCGCTGCACGTTTTCCTGCAGTGATCGTTTCCTTCCCTGGGAGAAGTGCAGCCCCAGAGGGAGCGAGCGGGACGCCGCAGGCCGCGCGCGTGCAACGGGAGCAGCTCAGGGCCTCCGCTCGCCAGGGACGCTGCCAGGCTTGCAACGCTGAGGAATCATTCACGGGGCTTCCTTTAAACCTGGATCCTCTAAAATACCAACAAACTACTGCATTCTGTAACCCTGTAATCACGGTAGAATCCACTGAGGATCTCAAGCCCACGGCATCACGAACTCAAGCTGATGGCCTGGATCCACACGGAGTGAACAGCGAAAGGAAAGGCAGTGAAGATGTGGAAAGTACTTTTCTGGAGGTTACATTCCTCTGAAATAAGGTATGAAAGCAACATTACAAATAAAATCAGCAATGCGATCTGCAACAGTGTGTCTGTTTATCTATGAAAGTAAGAGGAGATTATATTAAAGGAAATATTTTCATCTACACAAAGCATTTTCACAGACTCCTAATTACAAAACACATAGTTGCAACGCCATGAAGTAATTGTATATCGAATACAAAAATCAATACATCTGTTACTAAGGAGGAGAGAATTAGCAGGGTAATGGAAGTGAATTCCTGCAAGTATGCACATGGGGTGACTTTTACAAACTCAAAATAGTCTACTCACTAGAAAAGAAAAAACCCCAAACCCGAGATTTGCTGCACAGCTGTGGAGGGCAAGGCTGCAAGCTGCTGGGCCAGACCTGCCTCACTGGGCACTGCTGCCACACAAAGGCGTTGGGAAACCGGCATTAACTTAGGGGCTGGCACGCCCGGCCTGGCAGGGTTATGGGGACGGAAACCACGGAAGCACTTCTTGTTTTCCTTTTTCCCGGCAATTTAAATCCCTCTGGCCACATCTCTTCTGTTCCCTCCTGTCTCCTGCCGTTCTTCTCCATGCCCTACTGCGGCTCCCTGGCCCCGCAGAGCCCGTCGCCACCTGCAGCGCTCGGGGCCGCGTCTGCAGCAGCCCTCTCGCCTGCAGCTCCCGCGGCAGCCCCCGCGCTGGGTTTCGCTGTGGGGCCGGCTACGACGCCCGGGGAAGCTGGTGGCTTCCACCCGAGCACCCTCCTGCTCACGAACAGTCCCACGTTTCGTCCCACGCAGTGATCCGACTGCTCCGGGAGAGCCGTTACAAACCAACGGGCAACTGGGCAAAGACGGATGGAGGGGACAGGGGACAGCGACAGCTCTACAGCCAGGCCGTGGTGAGACTGTGTGAGGTGTCCCTAACAGGGAAAAATCTTCATCTACTGAAGCAAATTACATAATTAGGGTGGAAATCACAATCAAATCGTCCCCATCACGCTGATATCAGAGCTGGAGGAATCCCACCAAGCCAGGGGTGTTCCTGTGGATCTGTAACAGTGAAACACACCAGCATGTGATCCCTAAGCTAAGCGGTGACCATTTAATTCAATGTAATTGCTCCAGCAGTAGTAGCTATGCCTCTGGAATCACAGCACAACCTCTTCTACCCCACGACAACTGGATTCAAATAGTCAGCACAGAAAATCTCACCCAGATTGTCTGCAAAAGCTTAAGAGCAAAAGCATTCTGTGAATGTCTAAAATTGCTAAGCTTTATTACTCTCAAAAGAGAAAAAAATGCTACACAACATCAGCCAGTTTCCTGCAAAGCTTATCTTAAATCAGAACTACCCTGAACTTATCAAATGAGGCAGCAATTCAGAAAAGCACTTTAGCACATGCTTAGTAATATGTGCATGCTTGAGGGTTTTACAGTTAAGTAGTTATTGGTCTGGACACTTAGTAATTTAAAGATTTGGCTTTAAAAGTTGGTCTCTCGAATTTTCCCATGTGATTTAGCCTGTGAGCCATAACAACAACTTTTGCAAGGAAACATATAGTACTACAGCAATTGCATGGTAATTTATGTAAAAAATTCTACTGTAATGCCACATCACAACAGGTTTCTGCATATTTGCACCTGGTAAATTAAAGTGATACCAATATATTTGATAAATAAAAATAAATTACAGACTATGGGAAAAACATGTCACTGATCACACCAACAACCTAAACTTGTTTTCTAGTTACTGCCAAGGTCTGGAGTAATATTTAAATATAGTATTTCTGTAAGCCTTTAGAGAATTACAAAATAAACTTTTAACAATCATTTGTAAACAAGTTTAAAATGCACAGTTATATTTCAGTAGTTTATTTTGGAGAAATAAAGCAGTGCAAAATAGGCCAACCAAAATTCAGAAGGCAGCCAGGAAAATAAAAATCTTATTTGATGTTCTAACTAGGAAACAGCATACAGACATTTCGATTGGATCCAACACTCGGGTTCATGTAAACATACTTAGTTGGAAAGGTCTTGAGTTACTACCCCGGTTTTAACATCATTGCTTCTTCCCCACCACCCAATTAAAAAGGAAAAAAAAAAAGCCATTGTAATAAAGGGAGCAAAAGGCAAGTCTACAAACACTCCACCAGCTGGTTACAAGAAAGTACCATACAAAAATATGCACTGGCAAGCTCCTTCCTGAGGGTATCTTCTGGTACACACGCAACATAAAAAGCCTTTTCTTTTTAAACAGATTAAAACAAACCCCAAACTGTAGACGTCGATTTTATTTCGGCCATGGCTTTATGAAAGGTTTGGTCTTTCCCGATGCAAACGCTGCCCGTGAACAGGGACCCCCTGGCAGCACCAGCAGCCAAGCTCTGCGAGCCAGGTGCCCGAGGCTTAGAGATAGGCCCAGCTCACAGCCCACGTGCAGCTCGGCTCTACCTGGGGCCCCCCATGGAATTCAACAGCTACTCGACTCTGAGGCCCGTCCAGTCCTTATAGAAAGACCTAAACTGAAAGTTAGTGCCTTTCGAGAGGTGGAATAATATTGTGTTGTATGAATCATCCTCGAAAATCCAATCGCAGCTATAGACAATTCCCTAGAAGGGCACTTTGGGAAAAATATCCAATGCCTCCTAAAGGAAAATCATCATTTGCAGAAAGTAATTGCTACAGAATGCTCTTAGGAACATCTCCTCCTATAGACTGGTACCATCGGGCAGGATGGTGACATCCTTTCCACATTTTGGTCTAGTACTTCTCCTTGGTCTATCTGGTCTCTTATTGCCTGGTCCTTTGCTTTCGAGTAGGTATCTAAAGGATGACAGCAGCAAAACGAGTATTAGATGCCACAGTGATGAGTGCTTTATAAATGCCTGGTATAGAACGATGAAAATTCCCTTACCTGTAAGCTAAGAGCTTAACTAAGGAAATTTTCTTAACCCCCACCTCCTTAAACTTATTTCAGGGCTTATATGCAGAAGGAAAGGCCGCTAAGTCTACCAAAATAGTGTCTATGTTCCCAGCGCAGACAGACTCAGTTACTTCCAGTTTAGTGTTCAGAATTGGCCAAAGTTGCAGGAATTCTCCGCAGCAGGAGATGCTGCAATGCTAGAAGATGCAATAGAGGGTGAAAACTGTAGGGTTACTGTCTCAAGAGCAATATACAATTTGGCTGGGCTGTAGTTTACAGGTGGTACAGAGCACGGCCACAAACTAGCACACAGCTTCACCTGACAGCCTGCACCCCAATAATGAGGTCTCTCAGCCAGAGCTGCCATGTATTGCTGCTGCCTCATACAAAGCCTCACTCCAGGCAATTCTGCCCTTATTTAAATGTCTCTGGAATTAAAATACGATGTATGGAGTGGTGGATGTGTGAAAGGCAGCGCTGCGCTACTTCTTCGGATCTGCACATCAGATGTGCTGCTCTATGGAAAATATGTGGCTCTTTGCCAGCCCCCTTGCAGAGCTGTCCCAGACTCTTCCCAATCCAATGGAGGGAGAATTACACTCTCTGCTAAAAAGATGAGCTGAAACCACGAGCTCTTCATGGATTTCACCTCCAGCGGAGGCTTGGAAGGATGATGCTTCATCTACAAGTCACTCATCCTGACCATCTGCACCCTTTTTCCAGACGTGTCTCATCAGCCAGGTTTCTGCTATTGGCAAGTGTAGTTAGAAGCTGCTTTCTACTGAGGCAGTGAGGCCAGGGGAAAAACTGCAAAGCTGGAAGCAGGGCTGGTGCCTCAGTCCTGCACCCTGAACAAGCAGGCAGCTCTGCCCCATCACAGCAAGCTACCTGCAAACATTGTGTCTGCTGGACGTTGCCACAGATCTGGCTTGGTGGTACTGAGGTGCTCTTAGCTTCCTCTCGCAAGGGCCGAGCTGGAAAGCAGGATCAGGGAGTATTTTAGGCAAAAATCTCTAGCACTGTTACATTCATACACTCCAACATTATTATCTTCTTGATACCATGAGGTCCGATTTTAAAATGCTGGTCACCAGTGATTACAAAGAACAATAGAAATGCAAGAGCAACCCTCCCACAATGAAAGGACTAGTGTTAAAACCCATGTGTGTGTGTAAACTCACTACCGATTTGCAACTGAAACCTAACGAAATGGATCTGGATCACCTCCTCCTCCTCCCCCTTTCTGTCCATTTCATCAGCAAATCAGGTTAAATCAAATGGAAGTGTTTTTTTTTTTTTTTCTTTTTCTTTTTTTTTTGTACTTCGCTTTTCATTTTTCGCAAGTGTATTTTTACAGCCTGATCTGGTTCCGGGACGGCACGTCGCATCCCTGGGGCTTCTCCTGAGTCCCCGGCCTCGGCAAGTTATTGAGAGGAAGCCTTGGTGGCCAACGTAGCGACGCAGTGCTGCTGGAAGCTGGGGGACACTGCCGAGTTGCAGCCTAGTCTCTGGTGCTGCAGTTTTACTGCGCTGCTGGCCTCGCTCTCCACGATCCAGGAGGAGTCTTTTCCCCGGCCGGCGCAGCACCTCCGCTCGCCCAGGAGGCCGCCGCTCTGCTCGGGCAGCAGCTGCCCGCGGCTCAGCGGCGGCCCCTCGGGCGCCTGGCCCTGCAGCACGGCCGCTATGTGGTTCAGGAGGTCGCTGAAGAACTCCGAAACGCCCTCGTACCCTGGGAGCCGCAGAGAAAGGGAAGGACAGAGAGAAAGGGAAAAAAAGAAAAGGCAGTTAAGTGATTTCTGTAAGCTCTTTCAACAGCCTTTTCTACCGATCTGTTTTTTGGGCTCTCTTTGCCCTCTAAGGGATAGCAAAAAGGCTTCTTTTTCACAACATCCTTTGGACAAGTAGCTTAGTATAAAGGGGAACAGAGACCCATGTTAAAAAATGAAGCTCATCTTTGTTTAAATAGCTCAAGAGAAAAACTTTCACATTTTCTATTCCTTCTTCCTCCCATAGAATCATAGAATGCTTGAGGTTGGAAGGGACCTCAGAGGTCATCTAGTCCAACCCCCTGCTCACGCAGGGTACGGGTATGTGTGTGTGTGTGTGTGTGTGTACATATAAAAATGCCTGTGTATATATTATCTTTTCCAAGTCTAGGTCTTTCACTAGGTCTACACACTCCACGGTGTAACATCAAGCTTTTCTACCCTATTTGCAGGTTTTACCACGGAAAGCAGCTCTAATGCACAGCTTCTCTGAGGGTCTGGGCCCTCTCTAAAGCCTCCCCAGCAACACCCTCAGCTAGGGACACTTCAAAGAGCAACGGGCCAGCCTTATATTGCACAGAAAAGGCAGCTTTCTGGTACACAAACACTTCCAGGCTTGTCTAATCAAACCTAACTCAGCACTAAACCATTCCCTACTCTACGTACTGTCTGGAAGAATGCTTGAGGGACAGAAAATGTAAATCAATTATGTCGTATTTGGTAGAAATGCTTCGATTTTGGTACTGAAACTACACGTTTTTCATGGTTCTGCTAAGAGACTCCAAACAACTTTCACTGCACAGTTTAACCCTAACTAGGTTTCTTGGTTAAAATGGTTGGTCAGATGGCAGGGGACACTGAATATTCAGGGACACGAAGGCCAGCAGCAGGAGCACAGAGCCTCCGGCTCCATCTCGCACACTGTGCAACAGGCAGAGCATCACCACTGTATGCATCTGAAAACAGAAAACATCCTTGAAATGCCTTGAAATGCATTTTACCTGCCACTGCATTAGCCAGGCTTTGTATCAATTTGATGGGATATGAGGTGACATATGACATTCAGAGTATTCAATAGGCCAGAGTGACTGTTTTAAAACACCTGGAGAAGTATTTTAAAAGTGACTTATATTAATTCAGGAGACTGGAGCAGTAAATAACCCTTTAAAAGTCCCATGTGAATAGCACATGTTCACATGGAGCAGCACATGAGCAAAACCAGAGACCACAAAGTAAATGCACATTTTAAAACACTTTCAGTGATGTGATCACAGGGCAGAAGAGTCTCACACATCCATAAATAATTCAGCTTAAATCTCCCTTCTCCTGTAAAAGCCAAATTTCTATGGCAATAAAAACCCAGCTTCCTGAAAAAACAACACAGAAGGATAATTCAATGTTAATACAAATGTGGTGATTTTATGGTGTATTTATAATACACATATGTTAACCAATTTACTCTTATTTAGGCTGCTGCAGTGCTTCAGATTTTATTGCTGTCAGTCACAGTTCTCCTAGGTACTCTCTAACAAGTTACCCAAAGCAACAGTAATGTAGGACAACAGCTCCCATTTTTTTTATCTCAAAAAGCCCTAAACAAGCTCAAAAAAAAAAAAAAAATTTTAAACAGAGCACCAGGCTTTCCAGTGACCCACATACTCTGCTAAAATCCAGCCCTTGGCAGGGGCCAACTCAGACTTCTACAGTCACAGGAGCCAGAACAGGACACCCACCTCTCCAACAGAGGTGCCTGTTTTATTTTCTTGCTTATGTAAAAGCCATGGGATTAGCCTTCAAATCTACTCAGAGTGCTTCAAACACCCTGGGAATAAGCCATCTCCATAGAAACAGCTTTAATATTCCGAGAGGCTCCGTAGTACCCGAGAGTGCTCCGTGCCTGCTCCGCTAAAACACATCAGCCTTGTTGGAGGGCACGTGGCAAATGCACAAAGAATCGGCTTTTAATATTTCATGGCGATAAGGTGGCCACTTATGGAGCCCTGAAATCAGCAGATGTCACTGTAGAAGGAAGCCACACATTTGAGGCAGGCTGCCCCCGGGACAGCCCTCTGCTTGCTAGCTGGAAATAATGCTGTGAGAAGGGAGCTCAGCGCAGCTATAACCAGCGAAGGGAGGACCAGGGTGTCTCAGCTTGTGAGCCACATGGTGCTGGGGGAGGCTGCAAACCCTGTCAGTATTGCTGGACTCTCTTCACTGGCTGCTGCTGCACATCTCTCAAAAGGCAACTGTGGGATGTCACTGTGCTGTGACCACAAGGAAATCAAGAAGGGCAAATTAAATTACACCTTCAGAAACGACTGGCAGTGGAATTGGGCTTTATGTTACACACAGGGGCACTGAGGGGTATAAATATTGCATGGCTCAAAGCAGCAGTTGCAGGAATCATGCTACAGCAGCTGCTGCCCCAGCACAGCCCACTGATACCTCGCAGACACCCAGTCTACATGAGGTTTGAACTTGGATGTAAAGAAAATTATCTCCAGTGTCCTCTGACTGCTCACAGGTAGGAAGGAAATGTACCCAGTACTGCAAAAATGGAGCCCTTTTATTCCCCAGTTACCTGAGGTCAAACATAAACCCCCACCCTATGTGACTGTGCCCACTGTTCAACACTGCGGCACGTAACCATCACTAAATATAGAGCAGGCAGTTCCCTTTAGAACAGGAGACACAATAGGCCTTTTAGGCATTCATCTTTAAAATCTCTTTGAGGCATCGCTGGTGCTAAACAGAGCAGGTGGCAAACGACAGCGTCCTGCAGACACGTGTGCTCCAGACTCCAATGTTACCTGCGTCCTGAGATGACAGCCACAGCGGGAGGAAGGGGCTGCTCCGAATGAGCGCCGGGCCCGCCTGGCACAAAGGTGAGCAGCACAGAATCACAGAGTGGTGGAGGTTGGAAGGGGCCTCTAGAGAACATCCAATCCAACCCCCGGCTCCAGCAGGGACACCCAGAGCACGGGGCACAGGGTGGCATCCAGGCGGGTTTGGAAGATCTCCAGAGAAGGAGACTCCACAGCCTCCCTGGGCAGCCTGTGCCAGGGCTCTGTCACCCCCACAGTGAAGAAGTTCCTCCTCATGTGGAGATGGAACTGCCTGTGTTGCAACTTGTGCCCATTGCCCCTTGTCCTGTCACTGGCCACCACTGAGAAGAACTTGGCTACTTCCTCGGGCCTTTGGCCAGGTCTGGCTTGGCGCAGCAGCCTGGGCTCTGTGAGAGAGACCACGAAGGCTCCCCAAAGCACCTCTTCCTCTCCCTCCCTGCCAGGCAGTGCTGCACAGATAACGTGCCAGGTCCTCCAACTGTCTCGGCTCTTATGTGGCCCTGCTGCAATCTCTGCTGGACAGGACGACTTGAGGAACAGGAGGGAGGAAAAGCTCCTTCCTGGAATCAGGAAACCAGGAAGAGTGAGATGTAGTGTCTCGCTTTGGTAGGGCTGCACATCTCCCTCTCATTAGGAAGCTGCAGGTTTTGATCAGGAAGACAGTCCTTGAAGCTGCTCAGCCTTCAGGCAAACTGGTACCTCTGCTGTATTTCAACCCAACGCTTCTTGTCTGACCTCAGCAGCCCTCGAGGGCAGCTCTCCTCTCTCAGTTGGCTGCATTTTACAGATTGATGAGACACTTTGGTCTCCCCCAGCCTTCTCCCTTTCAACTGTCTGCTCCTTGCTGCTATCTCCTGGACTTTCCCCAACTAGTCTTCAACACAGCCCCCCACAGTTATAAGATCAGTGGCTACCTTCATTACCCACATGTTCACCACTAAAAAACCCTGTGTGAGGCACAAGAAGCTTCTTCCTGCTCCCAAGTGTCTCAAAAGGACAAAAACAGGCTGTTAATTCAACCTCTATTCAAAGACCAGTTGCAGTGCAAGACTGAAATGTCCTACTTGGGGGTCTATATCAAAATTCCAAAACTTTTGCCTTGGGATGGAAGCACAGCGGAGCACAATGCTGAAGGCAATTCCATGAGTTTCTGTCACAACAAGGAGACATTTCTTCTCTTTAAATAGCTAATTTGCCCCTAGCTATCATCCAGTGTGGACTTTCCAACTGGTGAAGTTCAGCATGTGAACTTCAGTTCAGGTTGTGCAAAAAGCATCAAATCTAAAACAATACTTGAACAAACAAACAAAACAAAAACCAGATGCAAATAGGAATGCAAAATGCTGGATTGCAAAGGGATGTTTTGCACCATTGACTTCAATATCCAGCTGTTCGAAATACAATTCCGTTCATAAAACTGATCTTATTCCATCTCACACCTAATTTAGGTTGTTTGTTTTGCTGCTCCTATCGAAAGACTGTTTTCATGAGTTTGTGGATTGCAGCAACACCATATGGCAGACTCAAGCTGCAAAGTGACCCAAAATAAACAGAATAGCAAGGCTGGAATTTTAAAAGGAAGTCCAATGCTGTAGAGATAGATGGGCAAGACACAACAGGCTGGTTGTGTGACTGAGAACTGAGACTGAAACATTAAGAAGACCAAATGCTCAAGACAAGATTTCTCTCTCTCTCTAAACCCTCAGTAATACTGAAAATTCAGAAGCTCTACTATCAAGGTTAAACACAGTTTGTAACAGTTTGTGTGCGTGTGCATCGCTGGAAACAAACACCACCATTCAGGTAATGACAGATGATTCTTGAGGAGGAAATAAAAAGCATACAACACAGCAATCACTTCAGATGAGGTTATATTATTTTCCTGTACCAGACAACCAAATTTAATATAAAAGTCATAGTATTATTATCTCCCATTATACACCCTTACTGTTCCTTTTTAGCAACTCCAGTAGTCAAAAACCTTATTTAGTTGTTTCTAAGACATCATTTTTACTAACAAAGTGTGGGACAAATTTACCTGTTTTCAAGATCTAATTTATTGATTTACTCCATGGTCCCCTTTTGGCAGCTTGCAAGGCTATTTAACACGCTATAGCAAGTCCTGCACACCTGCAATTTCAACATCTTCCTCAGATTTATCTTTTTGATGTCATACATAAAACGTCATTTCACGAAAAATCAATTTGCAAAGGAAGAGATTTTCAAGGGAACAGTTTGCTGCTTCTACCCCCTCAGTACCTTTAATTGCACAGTCTGAACAACAGTGCTCTTAGAGGCTCTCCAAGAACAGATTTTTTTTGTTCCTTTCTTCATCTTTAGAATAAGACACAGACCTAGAGAGGTCAGGTCCCACTATGCAGTCCCATGCTATTGCTCTGGGCATCCTGCCTCCAGGGCAGACCAGGGCCTACATGAGACTACATTAGAGCTGGCCATTCAGCTTTGGCCATTACCTCCTGAGAACTGATATTTCAGTAGCACATTCCGTAGCTCGATGTCCTGCCCTTCTAGATCAGTGTCTGATCTCAGGACAATCTTGTCTACTGCTGTCCACTGCAATGAGACACCATCCATAAAGCTTCACTCTAAGCACATGGACCGTGGCTTCCACACTGCCTGGGTGGAAGGGCTTTCTCACCTGGGAATGCATTTATATCAATGACCGCATGCTGCCCAGTCTGATTGTTAATGATGATATCAATTCCAAAGAGGGAAACTCCCAGAGCCTGCCGCAGCGCCTTGGAGATTTCCCGGATCACGTCATCATTGGGCCGCTCAAACACGCCTTCGATTTTATCAAGCTATAGTGGAAAAAGACACATTACTAAGGGACTTGAAAACTGTTCTCAGTGGAAAGATTAATTTTCAGAGGTTTCCAATTGTATATCCACCCAATCTTATTGCAGAGAACTGGTGGAATGAAACAGAGAAAGAAACAAAGAGAAACTTCTTTTATAATTTGGAATCCTATATTTATCAGAAGTTCATCCACTCTAAAGCACGAAGTTTTTTTCTGTTTTATATCGGTGCAATACCTTGGAGAGGCACGTCAGTGTAGGACTGAACAAAGAATCAGACTTGCTATTTAAAATACTACATCCATACCTTAAAAAGAAGTCAAACAAAGCTAGTGTGCTTAGCCCTGCACTGCAAATACTCTGGTTATCATTCTGTTATTTCAATGTAGATTAGCGTCTGTGTCAAAGGACTGATAACATAGAGTTCTCCATTTAATTAATCTAAACTATGGAATATAACTGACTGATATCTTGAGGCAGAGCCTAATTCAAATGGGAGAGTTTTTAATGCAGGTTTAGATGTATGAATGATCCTGTAAATTTTAGTACTACGAATGACTCAGGGTACTTGAAAATGTCACTTTTCTCAGTACTTAAGTAATAGGTTATGGCAGAAGGATACTGTGGTATCAGAAATGTGCTTGCAGAAATGTGCATGGGTTTTGCTTACATATGCGAGCAATAAATGATAAGAGGATATGCTCTCCACAAGTTTAATAAATTTAGCCACAAAGGGATTTATGACTAGAACAACAATAACTTTAAAATTTAGCAGGCACATCCTTGTCATGCATAATTCTAAGTTATGCATTTCTGGCTATTCCTAAGTTCTGGCTATTCGTAGCCATTTCTGGCTAGGAAGCGACTCCCAAATAGAGTGTATGAAACAGAAAAGAATCTGCAGACTCAGAGATTTGAAGGACCCAGTCCTGTAAAGTGACTTTCAGAGCAGCTGGAGGCCTGAGAACTTGTTAGGAATGACATGCACAAAGCCTATTAAAAGGACTGGCAACGCACGCATTAAACAGTGACGTGCTTGCGGCGGCGACTCGGAAGGACCCGGAGACGGCAGCTCCAGACTGCCTGCATGTCCCAATGCAATTTCTCTGCTCGAATTTTCACCATGTGTCTTTCCTCACAGAACTGAGTCCTAAAAGGATGATTTATGCTTATTAAGCTCCCTGGACAGGAAAAGGCCAGATATTTGTATTCAGAATCTTCTTATTCCCTTTGCCTAGATTAACTGTGGGCAGTTTAGCCTGGCGAGCAGCAGACAGGCCTGCTGCAGCACTGCTTCCTCACCGGAGCTCGGTAAGGAAAACCCGAGGGACACCCAGGCAAGCTGCTTCCTTGTACCAAACAGACCTCAGCCTGCAACACAGAAGCACACAACTTGTGAAGGAGGGTCGCTGGCTACTAACGCTGCGATAAGAAAGCACTAGATACAGGTTTCCAGCCAGGCTAGAGCAGCAGGGACCAGGCTACTTACCGCTGTTAGCACGGACGACGATTCTGGCTTCGAAACGTTGTGGCTGTTGAAAAATATAGATTCTCTGTCTGAAATTAAAAGAAGGCTGTAAGTGACTTCGCACTGGGTTTAGGCTCTAGTGCAGGGGAACGGTAGGTGGCACTGCCGCCCAGGGAATCTGGTGATGATCAGTAAGGGATGGTCTCCCTGCATCCACCCCAACCCTGCACGTAGGCAGCACGGGCAGGAAAACACTGCCCGGGCACCCGGGCCCTGTGGGTCCCTAGAACCATACAGGATTAACACAAACATGCTGTTGCTTCCTTCAGCCAAACAAGGCCCACCTCAGTACGAGATTTCTCATCTGCTGCGCTCAAAACAACAGCTCAAATGGGAACACGGGTCACAGGCAGCAGATCAACAGCACCCAGCCTGAAGCGAGATCCCTGTGACCCTAAGGAGGGCACATTCACTGTACAGGAAGGCAAGACACTTGATGTTCTGGACCCGATCTTCCTTGAGGGGCACCAGAGCAGGTAGGTGCCACAGGAGGTGCCTGAGGTGACAGAAACCACTGATGCTCTGCAGCAGAAGCTGTGCAGAGAACAGCACCAGCTGCCTCCTCCCTGCCTGCTCTGAGGCTCTGCCAGCTGGGAGGAATCCACCCTTGCATCTTCTCTCAGCTTCTCAGGCCAAGAGCAGTGCCCAGACAGAGCTCAACGGCAGCCCCTGGACAAAGCTCTCCGTGTGCAGGCGGCTCCAGCGTCGCTGCAGCTCCACCTCAGCACCCTCCTTCACGGAGCCGCCTGAGCGCAGGCACGGCGCTGCGTGCAGCAAGGCTGTGCAGCTGCTGGGAAGCAAACCCAGGCCCACCCTGCAGCCTCCCAGGCCCCGCACGGGGAGCCGGCAGCTCCCGGAACTCCTGGGAACTCCTGGGAACTCCTGTCCGGAGCTGCTCCGAGCGGCGCCGGCTGCAGAGCCCCCTCCAGCTGATAGCAGGCAGCTGATAAGGGCAAGGCAGCCAGGCAGGCATCGGCACCTGCCCACAAACCTCATTTCCACGGGGCTTTCCAGACAACTCTTCAGTCTCGTACTGTCTCATGAGTCATTAGTGAAGGCATTTTTAGAAAGACACCTTAAAACCTTCGCTTCCAGTAAGAGTGCAGATTGTCATAATATTTTATATGAAAATAGATTCATGCCTACTTAATTTGATCAGGACAGAGACATGCAGCATATCTAAAAGTAAATGAATCTAGACTAACAGGCAGATATATCCACAGACAAGGACTTTTATCAAGATCCTACTGAGCCCTACATAAACTAACAAGGCATACAAGGATGTGCAGAACCCAACAGTGAGCACAGAAAACACTAAGAAAAAAATGCCAAGAAACTTCCACTTGTTTTATTCATTTATCTCTTTTAATTTGATACTTTCCCTCCAGTAGGCGCTGGATCCGTGGAGCTGCAGGGCTGCCCGGCTCGGAGGAGCCCAGAGCAGCTGTTCAGCTTGCAGGCACCCAGTGCAAGGCAGCAGGGCTGCTCCTGGGCCCAGAAGGGACCTGTTGGCACTGCTGCTTGCTGCTAAACACATTGTTCCCACATCCAGGCCCTACTGCCTTGCTTCTGGCAGCCACCTCTTCAATGGGAAACAGCACTTCTTCCATAAAGGAAATTTTAGCACTCTTACACCAGCCTTTCAAGCACCTGGTAGCATATAGGAGGATCACTGTCCTTACCAGCAAGTCTATTCCTCCTTCCTCCAACACAGTTAATACCCTCAAACAAAGGACAACCAAAGGACAACCAAAGGACAACTAGCAATGTTTTAAACACTGAGCCTTAAACAAACTCATGTAGGAAAGAGTGTAAGTCCTCTTTAATTTAAACTCACACATAATCAAGGTAAAAATAAGGAAAGGAAGTTTCAAAATCATGAAATCCAGGAAATTCTCTCCAAAGCACATTCATAAACAAACTCCGGAACAAATGACATATGAACTTACTGCGAAACTCCAGAATCTCTATCTTTCTCTCATTCCAAATGACATAAAACATTCTTTCTAATAGGTAATACTCAGGTTACTGTTGTATAAATATTTACTATATGAATGTCATTCACATATATTCCAGAGCAGATGAGGTATCTCCCTTCCTAATGAAATAATGCAGAAGAGGAAACACAGTATGGAAAAACCAGATGCCTTCCCTTCGGCCGCCTTTCCAAAGCTCTTTTTCATTTGGGCTGTTCGCAGCCAGGGCTCCAAGAACTCACATCTCCTTCTAACTGGGCACAACGTACCTGAGATGCCAGCAGAGAAGTTCTTCAAGGATGGCCTCTTCACCACTGTGTAGGATTCCCCGACCACGAACACTTTGTACAGCACAGCGTTGTGATTGATGAAGCTCTGAATGACGCAGGGCGGGCGGACAGCCTTCAGGCCCTCCTGGTTGAAGATGATTGCCATCTGAAAACACACAAAGTTTGGGCCAAGTCTGTCACTTATTTTCTATTTATCAACCACCTCACCAGCAGTAAGGGGCAGCATCTACTGATGAACATATATACACACATACACACACACACATATATATATATTCTCCAAATCCAATTGCAAATTTCTGCTGAGCAGCTAAGCCAATTTCATCATCTTTTGAACCCTCTGAACACCGCTGGCAGCGTAGCTTTTACTTCCAATCAAAACCACTTGTATCAGTATTTTCTCTTTAGCCGTTTCACTTTAGCAATTTCACTTACTACTTTAAGTTAGGGAGCTACCACAATTGCAGATTTTACCAAGAAAAACAAGAGAGCAGACCATTTGACAAACAGAGTAGGAAAATTTGTATAACATAAAGCATGAGGACAACAGGAGGATGAAGAACAGATCTGTTTGAATTGACCAACAGTGTAAGTTCTTTCCTGCAGCTGTCCTTTCAGTGGTTTGGCTGAGCCCAGTTATAATGTCCTAAGCTACAAGGCTTCACTCTCATCAGCAGAGAACTCTTTTTTGAAGTGCAGCAGTGCTCACTGCTAGCAAACGCTGGGCTAGTGTTATCCTTGGCTCATTTTCTTCTTTCTTTTGGTCTTATTCGAAACATATAGTCCCCTTGAAGGGACTGGAAAAGTGTATGCCAGAAAGGAAATCATTCATAGGGCCTTAGTGGTGAACAAGAGCTGCCTCACACAGCATAGAAGTGCTGCTGGTCGGTGCAGACGAGCACTTGGACAAGCCAGTGTATCTCAGCACGTGTCACGTTGCTCACAGGGTGAATCACTAGCACATCCATCCTTGCAGGCACATTCAGTTATGCTGAACACGGTGACTTGGAGCTCTGCTGCTGCAGCACAAATGCAGCCCTGGCTCCTGGACACAGCTGGCTGCAAGCACCACGATGGTACGGGCCGATGAAATCACTTTATACTGTGGCCCTTAAAAGTACTGAGGAAAATCTCACATTTGTTCTCCATCTTCCAAGCCCTGAAAAAGCTATTTGGTTGTTACCTTCAGGCTGATGTCTCTCCATTATTTCAGTGATCCTATGCCTTGTTACCCACAGGGGCAGAAGGTTATTTTGGTGGCCAGTCACTTCGGGTAAGGACCATCCAAGGCCAGAGAACCTGCCACAGTGAATATCTCATTTTCTTCCTGCCAGAGCTAAGCTTTCTCATCTCCCTGCTATAGGTAGGGACACACTGGTTAGAGTATCTTCCCCCACAGAGGACCTGCTCAGAAAATGGGTAACCCTCCATTTAATGTGTCCCTTACCCAGCTCTCACCATGCAGCACAGGATGCACAACACCTGCCAGAAAGGCTCCCATGTTCTGAAACACAACCTGTTTCTTAACCCTGTTAGGTTTTTTTTGCTTAGCCTCCTTGAGCCTAAGATTTTGCTTGGGACAAAAGCCAGTCCAGAGGGATTAAGAGAATTCTTGTGGGTCCCACTGCACGGGACACCACAGCAACACACAGAAAAAAAAAATCTAGATTCCTGCCTCAGCACGATGAAGAGGAATTTTACTCCTATCTGAACTGCTTCCTGTCAGGTTTCATACCTTCTGATATCAGCTGCGTCCTACTGAAATCGGGGCCACTGGGAGGATTTTAAAAAAGGAACTTATCCACTTGGCATGCTACATAGTTAATGGATGGTGAATTGAGACACTGAGGAGCTATATCTGAACTCTTAGTAATATCTTAGTTTGTTCCTGTAGTAAAAATAGTAAATATAAAAAGTTATGTCATTCTTTAGGGCAACTTTTCTTCTTGTATTTATGGCAAAACCATAGCCATGGTAAATAATAGAGGAAGCACGGATTTACAGTTAGAAGTTCGAGCACATTTTTGTCTCCACCTATTACTCTGTTCTCCTCTTTACCTGGCAGACCACATTAGATCACATAATTGTCTACATGCATGCCCAATGACTCAGTAAATCAACATTTTCTGAGTTCAAGTCAATGCGTGCAGTCAGTGTCTACCGCAGCTGATATTCTTACTCTGTCTCCATTATACCAGATGCTATCTGTTTGTCAGCACAGACTGAATTTGTGAGTGGTAATAACCTGTGCAAGAAACCTACTCTAGCCAGCAGAATCATCCATCAAGATGATTCACAGCAACAACATCAGACCTCATTTGTCTCTCAGTGGTGGCAGGAACCACTATTCTCTTCCTCCTCCAGGGCAGACTGTTGGTTTTATACTATCTATAATATCATACTGGCAAACAACTCTTATCCCTCAAGTCCTCTTTGCAAGCATTTGTTAATGAATCCTTACAAACCACTCCTTCATAAGAGGAGCAGGTACTTATCATCCCGTTCTATCAGCGTGGAAACCCAGAGACTTTATCTTTTCTGTATAAAACTGACCCAGGCTACTGGGAACCATGAGAAACCTCTCGTCTGCAAAGCTCTGCCCTGACAACCCCGTGGACATAACCCCTATAATTCCCATGGTATTATGTTGTGCGGCTTCCCTGTGATGTCTCATGGTTTTTAGCATGCATGAATAGAGCTCCAGGAATTTGCTTGCAGGGTGCACTCGCTCTCTGCCATCTAGCACGGACCCGCTGTGTCTGGCAGGAACATGGGAACAGTATTTTATATCATAATTTCCAAATGGCATTCCTCATTATAGATGGAAGGTTTTTTTGAAGGCAAAATATAACATTTGGCACCAGGAATTTCTAACGACAACATCCTTAAGGAATTCAGCCTGAAAAAAAAAGTGTCTTTTATCTCAGACTCTTGCTTTTCATTCCTCTCTGCTCAATATATTTAGAAAAAGAGTTATTCTGGATGTGTTTCCTGAGCTTATGGATGACAGCAGATTCCACAGCAGTTTTACCAGAAGGTCTATCAAGTTCTAATCTACTTGTAGGCACTTGTAGGCATCATCTTTGTTCAAGGCTACAATAAATGGTGTTGGCAAAGTGGGGTTCAAGTGCTGAGGGCACAGATGTGACCTCCGGGGCTGCAGGACCCTGCAGATACACCCACAGCACCTCGGTTTAACTAACTTGTGCTTACACAGGATAATGCAGATTCTGTCAGCACTGGTTGGCATCTAACCCCAAATCATGTCTGAACTTTTAACTGTCCCTGTTAGCCAGTGTCTAAATGTTTTGAATCTTAGAAAGTAAAGCCAATTTCTGGTCAGGTTGGATTAGTTTCAGTGTCAAGTCCACAGTGGGGAATCTCTCTATAGAAAATTAAACAATTTCCCAAAGCCACAGAAGGAGTCATTAATAAAACAGGCAAGAGATTTTGTTGCTGTTGTTGCTCTAGTCCTATACCCTATCTTTCAAACACACTGCCTTGTAAGCAGAATATTTATTCTGTACTTCCCTTGCTTTACTGGCCATAAAATTGAAGCTACAGAATAGTTCATCTCTGACCTCAAATACACCTTAAAATCATTCCTGAGAACAGAGTAACTCTAAAGTGACTCTACAACAAAAGTGTGTAAACTATCACACAAGATTTTTTTTTCCTAGGGGGACACGTTGGACTCTAGTCATGAGATTCCATGACAAACTGCAGCCCACAAGTGTATTCAATCTAAATCTTGTTCAGAAAATGGAATTCTGGCAGGAGGCTGAGGAATGCCTGTGCTGCATAAATGAAGTGCAAAGAAAGGCTCGTTATGGAAACGCGAGTCCAAGCTGAACTGCCCATGCACTGGGCAGTTACACTCAGCAGCAACCCAGTCCCAAGTGTCCTGGTGAATGAGAGCAATAATACAGAGTGGCTACTCCCACAAACATTGACAGGACTGTGTGCAATGCTTGGAAAATGATCCAAGCTAAGGCCTATATGAAAGAATTATCTGTTGGTGACTCCAAATTCTAGCTGCAGGCATTCTGCTCCTTTAGGCTTGCATTCTCCTTCAGGGTTTCATCTCTCAGAGACGCTGCAGCAACATACTGCATATTTCAGGAGCAGCTGGGAAACCTGGAAGGAATACTGCCTTGCTACCAAAGGCAGGCAGGCAATATTACAGACAGCAGTGAGGACTGGATTCTTAAAACTGAGATGTGGTAAGCACGAAGGCAGGAAGCACAAGTAGAGAAGAATTAAAACAGGACTTGGCTCCTCTTGACTAAATTTAGAGGCAGCTAAGCTCATAGGAGCACACTCTGTTCAGGAAGACAAAACCATTTTATTTGCAATTGGGATGAGGCAAAGCAGATAATTTTAGCAGCCCTGTTTTTTTTTTCTCATAGCTGTATCATGTTATTACAACTGAACATGCTTGGAAATGTTGTCTCTATTTGCTATTCCCTCTCCCTCAAGGAGAGGTCTGTGAGAGGCCAGCCTGCCTTTGTTCATCTTTCTGCTTCATCTGCAGCACAAAAACATTTAGCACGAGCACCAGATAAATGTTTGGAAGAGAAGCATGGTGGGTACAAATAGCACTGAATGTGACCTCCCTCCAAAGGAGAGGCAGAAGCAGCAGATGCCTTGCAGACAGAGCAGGACTGGAGACTACATACTGCTAGAAACAAGAAAAATAGAACTAATAGAAGCAGACCAATTAAAGAGGTTAAAGTTGCATTTAACTTAATTTCAGATAAACCTGAAGAAAATAATGATATTATTAAACTCAAGGGAGAAGGAGGGAAAATTAAGATGATTGTAAAGCACCAACCAAACCACCATGGGGGTCTGGAGGTGGGAGAATAATGCTGCAAAAACTCCTTAACTCACCTCGTGAGAGTTGGTTCCGTGGGCCACTCTGGTTTTACAAACTGGATAAAGGAAAACAGAAAACACCACATCAGCGAAAAAGGCTGCACAAAATCCTTACACACCTGCTCCTTCCGACACGTGACACCTGGGGGCTCACCACACCGAGGGGTGACCACACCAGAAAGTGCTGACAGTCTCTGCTTGAACAGCATCCTCGTTCCCTGCAAAATCTGGCTTACTCCAAGCTCTACCTTCTCAACTGCTTCCTGCAGCTAAGGTCCTTACTAGGACTGGACAGAGGTGCAAAGCACCAGCGAGCAGGTGCATCTCAGCACCATACGGCCCTCTGCCTCAGGCCTGCCTGAGCCTGAGGGCTTTTGCACAAGCCTGTGATTCCCCCCGAGGCTGGGGCGCTGCTGCAGGTACCACTGTCCTCCTGAGAGCAACAGAACTGAGACACGGCAGGAATGAACCACTTCTCCTCCTCCTTGGTCTTAGCCATGGACAAGCAACCAAAAAGATTGGACCAGACTAAGATAAGACATATTTTTTCAGAGATAACCATAGAGGAGGAGAAGAAAGTAGAAAGAGCCCAAGAGTTCTGTTTCCTTCTCGGCATTGTGGACCAACAGCTCACAGAGCTGCTCAAGGCTGGGCACTTGAAGCCTGATGCCTATGGTCCCGTTTACTCTCTTACTTCTATCCACAATACTTGGAACCTGGATCAGGGAAAGGTGAAGGGTGGTGAAGAAAGTGAGCTGCCAGCAAGAGAACAATTTTCTCAAGAAAAACAACGAATGCAACTGGCAGGAGAAACTTCTTGCACCAGTTCATGGCAAGAGGCTAACTTTGTTAGAATTACTAGCATTTCCCAGGAAATCACGTTTACTGTAGCAGGGTGTTTAAAGTGACAAACACCAATGAAAAGCTAAATAGAAGCTGATAGGGAGAAATTTTGCTCCATGCTCCCAACAGACTGCTTCAGGTCATTTGCCTCAGGAAGGTTCTTAACCTCCTGTACACATCAGCCATGAAACATCCAGTCCTACAATGTTGGCTACCACGTTTCTGGCAGTGTGTGTAGAATATTCAGAAGGTACTAGAAGTTGCAAAGAAAGTCCATTTACATACTGAATGGGAATGCCAGTCCATTCTTCTCTATTAGCTGCAAAGTATCTTCTCCACAGGCACTTGTCAGCTCCATGAAAGGTGGTGAACATATTCTCTCATCTACAAGACAAAAAAAAAAGGCTCAAATGGAGATGAGGAGTTTAGCTTCTCAGCTGCACCATTACAGCTCCTTCTGGAGTAACTGCTTCTAGGGAGTCAGCTTTACTTTGATATTAAAGCTCTGGGAATCTGGGTTTCACAGATGAAAAGTCTAATTTTCAGATACTTCAAAATGGAAAGACAATATAAAAAACCAAGTTTTCGCAGGTAGTCCTAACACCTACTTGTGAATGTGCAACTGCTCAAAACTTAGCCAGGGAGGTAAAAAGCAACTGGAATCTTAACCTTTAATATTTTGCCTTTAAGCAGCATTTTCAAGAGCATGGAGTTAACCTGTACAGTTAGCAAGTGCGACTAGAATAAATAATCTCACAAAACTACCATTAGAGCAGCCCTTCAGGTGGCAGATTCCAGTGTGAATTTAGGTTAGCCGAGACAGGTAATACGTCCCAGGATCCGGTGGGATCCATGCCCTGGTGTCTGTCACAAACACAGTGCTCCTTTGGTCTGGCAAAGCCAGAGCCACAGCACTGCCTTCCGGGGAGAGACCCTGGCAAGACTCAAGGGACTTTGGTTAAAAACACAGGAACCCTGGTAAACGGAGTGGCTGATGTTCTGGGAAAGACATGGAAAAGCCAAATGAAGCAAACCACCCAGATAAGAGCAACCATCCAGTAAACCTCTCCTCGAGCATTGACTTTGCAGTGCTCCATGGAGTTTTAGCTACAAACAGGTTACATTTTGAATAAAAAATGAGTTATAACCCAAGTTAGCCGTGCAGGGGAGAACTGCAGTTTAGAACAGATTAAGCCAAAGATCACCTATAGGAAATTCTGTGCCAAGTTCCTCCATGGAGCAACGGGGAACTATCACAAACAGTAGAGGCCATCGTATTGTCTAGCAAAGCTCAAGTCACATGCCAGCAACTTACCTTGGAAATAAATAAATAAATACCGAAGTGACTGTTATTTTCACTCATTATTATTCCAGAGAGCACAGGCTGTGTTGTGCACAACTCAAGTCACGTATAAACTAAAACCCCAGCACGATTATCTATATATTCACAGAGAGCTGAACATCCAGAAACCACTTTTGAGCAAATGCTTTTCCCTTTCAAATACATATTTATGCCTTGTTCTGTCATAGAGAAGGGAAAACTGAGGCACTGAAGACAACAGAGAGGCAACACTCTCCACATCTTGGTAAGTGTATCTCAACGTACCCTCGAATGCTCTGACACTGTGTGAGAGCTCTGGCCATTAAACAAAGCTGCTGCTAAAAAAAGTTTTCTGCAAAGAGAAAAGACTATTTTCTTGCATACCAAAAGGAGCAGAAAGATTGATACTTTGAGGTCAACCTCTAAAAGGCAAAACAAAACATCTCAAACTTCAAAGTTCTCAGCTCGCCGCTATGAAAACAGAAAGCAGCATCCAAAAGTGACAGGTACTGTAATATTTACACGTCTTTGCCAGAGCAAAAGTTCCTTAGTTGGATTAATTTAAGGAATCAGATTTAGTTTACAGATACTTGGGAACAACTTTGGCTTGGCAGCTCTCCCACCCTTATGCTCAAGGCTCACAAATAACTTTGTCTTCAGAGTGCAAATGCAGGAGGACATATGGCTCCATTGCACTTCCCTCCGCTTCTTCCCTGTGCACGCAAGAACTGGAGCCGGGGAGGTTTCAGTGTTCCTGCCAACCATATGACACTTGGATGGGGAGATGAAGAGAGGGGAAAGCAGTAATTTCTTTGACTTCGTACTTAGAAAAGACCACCTGCATCAACAAAAATTATGAGAAGAGATTCTTAGCATCTCGAAGTCCTCCTGTTGAGTTGCACTGCACAGCAATGGCCTTTTCCCCATTAGGAGGGCAACTCCAGCCTGCTCATGTCTCGAAACCAAACTTCTCATTCACAGCCAGACCTGAGGACCAAACAACCCTCACCCAACCCAAGACTGCAGTACGGTCTGCAGCTAGAAGGCCTCTGCTCCGAGCAGTTTAATTGCACACACTACATTTCTAAAGGCAGCTGCGAGTTTAAAGAAGCTCTCCGTCAGTGATGACCCCTCCTTTCTTCCAAGGGTTGCAAACACACTCTGAAGATTTCCCATCACTAAGCTCCTCTATCAGAAGGGAAGCTGGCTCAGCATATCTTACCTCCTCGGACACGGACATGACTGAGCTCGCTCAGGTGCCAGTTGTCACTGTCAGTTCCTAATGTCACTATTCCCTCTCAAACCTGCAGTGACCAGTCACCACTGGAAACCACCCCTCACAAGCCCTACAACAAACAGCTGGTCACCCATGGGTGAGACTGGGAGACAGTAGCTGGCCCCACTGCTGACTCTTTGCATTCACGCTACAGTCTAACCCTCAAATCTAAAAACAGGCTCTTGCATTGCAGAGACCCAGTGAGGGCTAAATACTTCTCTAAAAGCAGTGTGAGACCTGAAGGACAAAGCCACCGTGGCTGTAGCCTCCCAAAGAGCCACCTGACGTGTGCCACTAAGAGAAGCAACTGCTTGTGGGTCAGCACACAGAAAATGCAATCCAGATCCCTCCCAGGGAGGAGGTACTGCCACTTTTACACCACTGGGGCTCAGCTGGGAGCTCTGCTTCAAAACCTTCTCTCTTATCTTCCATCTTTGCCTGCACACAAGTGCCCTTAGTCCTCAAGAGACTCTACAAATGCAAATTCTCTACTCTCTACTCGGGATCTGACAGCAAAATTTAGACACTTCCTCCCTCCTGCCAGGTACATATTGAGTTAGCAAACCTGCTTTACAGAAGAAATATTTCTGAATGCTGTGTTTGCAGAAATCTGGCTTTGCTTTTGGAAGTCCTCATACCTTTTCACTCTGAAATTTTGGCGTTTTTCCATTTTACCTGCAAACATAGGAAAATTTTAAAAAGAAACCAGACCTTTTGCTGAAAAGGGGCTGGGAGAGGAGAGGCAGTCTTTCACTAGGAAGAAACCTGTGCTAGCTCTGACCATATCCGAGCACATCTTTGGTTACAATCAGAATGACTCTACCTGCTCTGAGTTCTGCCCTCACAAATTACCAGTGGTTTATGCACCACCTACGGATCACAACTGAAGCGAACTCTAAGGAAAGCCATCAAAAATGGACCTTTCTGCAGCTTCCTATTTTCTTACTACAAAGATTACACTTTCCATGCATTTTTTAATTAAAAAAAGCCAAATTTTTGAAAGCTTTGATGTACTGACTACAGAGGAATGGCAATCCAGTCTTTTTTGTCTGTTACAAATCTGCATGGCTAATTCAAGAAAATGTAGTAAGTTTAACCCAGGTTAAACACAATAATCATTAACTTTATATTCCTCCAGTTTTTATTGAACCCAAGACAGCAGCAGGACAGACCTCTCTATATATCAAAGGAATGCTGCGATGTAAGATAGAGACAGTATTTTTAAGCCCTATTTTTATGCAGAATAAGGCTGACAGTGATATTTCTTTTTTAAGTACCTAATAGTCTATCTATAGCTGCCTTTGAAAACAAGGCCACAATTCCAGGTGGGCCACATCAAATCCAGAAGTGTCAGCTTAACAGCCACAAGGAAAGACTACTCAGACTAGCAGAGGGTTCAGTGCTCACTTCAGACAAGCATCAAAAGTATCTGTGGTGTTTTTGTTGTTAGAAACAACACAGCATTAATTCTAGAGTCAAAATGCTGTCGCTGCTTTCCCCTATTCCTTACCATCTTTGTCCTTATTTTCTATTGCCTTGGCACACATTTTGCAGTGTCTACTTTCTATATTTTCTTCAAATTCTACTCTTTTTGTCAAGATTTTCTTTTCTCCAAAAGTGAGGCCCTTTTCTCCTTCCTTCTTACATTCTTTGTCTCCCTCTCTCATTCCCGTTTTTCTCTATTGTTCCCTCCTTTTTCTTTTTAACTGCCATTTCTATGCTCTGTTCCTCCGGCCTCTTTTCCAGGGAGGTCACAGCTGGGAGGGATCATGTCCACTCCAGCCCCAGGGGAACAGGAGGTCTCCACGGATGACAGGGAAGCCCTGACAACAGCTCAGGGGAAACAGCTGGAACGATGGGCAGCAGTTGCCTCCATGCAGTTCTGGGGCAGTCAGGTCTGGTTTGCTTTGCTCTGGGGTTGGCTTTCCAAAGAGTTGCCCCATTCCTATGGAGCAACAACATTACTATGAAAGTAGAACACAAAAGTGGTGAAGAGCAGTCTATGGGATGACTAACACACATGAACAACAACGGGGAGGTGAAAAGAGTATTCACAGCCAGGGGTTTGGTGCCAAGGAGCACCAATCATTCTGGATGAAATTTAGTGATACCTCCAGAGCAATAGGATGTGAAGAAGGGAAAAAAATGTAGACTAAGTGTTGGCTGAGGAAAAGGTTTTCTGACATCTGGAAGTTTGGGAAATCTTAGTGCTTTGGGCTTGCTTAAACAAGAGATGTTGAGCAGTCTGTTGCTGGAAGATCCACCAGGGCGGTTTCTCATGAAATAGAGTACATTATACCTTTGTATTGCATAATGCTGTATGAAGAACAGTAAAGCAGCTCCTGAAAAGTGATGGCCTCTGCTGTAAAGACCCAGGAAGTTAAGCAGAAAAACATCCACACCAAAATCAGGACTGGCTCAGGTCAGCCACCATCAAAAGGCTCACAGAGCAAATGTTAAGTCTTTAGCCATCAGGAAAGACTGAGAGCAGATCATATCAAATTCTAAACTTCCTACTTTGTTGAGAAAAGCCCCTCGCTAATAGAACAGTTGGCTCTGTGATTTGGAACCCCCTAAGCCTCTTTAAAAACAAACGGAGTTTTTCAGTAAACTTTGCTTCCCTGCAGCTTCCGCCAGTCTGCTCCGGGTGGATAAAGAGGCTGCACAGACAGCACAGCAGCTTTTTTTTTCCCTAATACAGTAAGGGAAGGAAATCTGAACTTCCAGCTCACCCCTGCCTCCTAAGTTCACTTTCAACCCAAAGAGCAACTAACCAAATACAGAAGTTGGCAGATTCTTTTTTTAGCATACAGCTGAACTTTATCTTGAAGGTATCTTAATTTAAATCACTACATAATTGTTTCTTTTTGCCTTTCAGAATCTCTTTAATCATTGTGAACTTATCAGAGCTTTGGGTTGTCACTTCTGCTATGGTCAGAAGTCGGCAAGTCAAGGAGTCAGCCAAGCTCAGCCGGCCCATGACTTACGGTCACGGCAGCCCCAGGCTCTGCAGTTTGCAAGAACCTGTCTTCACTGCTTTCTCTAGCTCTTTATTTTCCATTGAAGCTGCATAAAAATAAACATTTGTAGAGTTTTTGGTCAAACTTATTAGCACTTCTGAACTGCATTAAAAATATTCTCCAGCTGCTTTCTCTTTCCCTCAGAAATGCATACGTGTGTGGAATGCTGGCAGAACAGATTTTGTACAAACAGATGTTGATATTGAAACTTAAAAATTAACCCTTGTCTGAATACCCACGTGTTTGCCTCTTAATCTTAAGCCTGTAGAGGGAAAATAACCCAATTCTTATGATAAGGCTGCAGCATCTGGGATGCGTTTGATAGCAAATTCCAGAGACACAAGAGGGCAGAGCTTACTCAGCTTTGAGGACATCCAAACTTAACACAGCTTAAAACGTCAGATAGTGTACATTCAATATATGTATTAAAAGGAGCATCTGCAAAAGCAACAGTCTATTCCTAATAAATTGATTATTTTAAAACTTCTGTGCAGTGAGCAATAAAATCACAGTTGAATGTACCGAAGAAATTGTTATAAAAGCTCTCAAGAATGGGCCGTTTTGGTGCAGAGGCTGATAGTTATGGTTTCTGAACACGACAAATTTAGCTTAGAGACAATAAAAGCTAAAGAAGAAATAAAGGACAATGTCAAAGTGAACCCAACCTGCTCGAGGTTCTTCCCTCCGTCTCCCCTGCTGAGCTTTACAGTTACGCAGGGACAAGCATTTTATAAAACCGTGGTCTATCCTCCTACCCTCCGCTATCTAGACTTTCTTCCTACTCCTTTTTGCCTCAGTAAACAGAGAGCGCTCCTTCCTGATTCCCAAGAAAGGAACCCACCTCATCCCTTGGCCCGTGCCTGTGGAGGCTGGTTTCGTGGCGGCGCGTTCAGCTTCGCGGCTCCGCGGGGACCGCCCGTGCGGCTCCAGACTTCTATAAAATGGTTGTAAATGCCCCGAGCTCGAGCAGGCCGGGGTGAAACATGCGTGGGGACACAGCCCGACAGAGCCGGCCTGCTGAAACCCAGCACGGCCTGGGAAAGATCCTCTCCTTCCGGAGCCGCATCCCAGGGGAGGTGCATGGTAGTCATCAAGTAACCTGTTTTTTCAGAGGATGACAAGGGGGACCCGCCACCCTGGGAGCACAAGAGCCTGGCAGCTCTACAGGACAATCCCTGCTGCCCCCAAATGCTCACAAGACATGAAGCGAGGTGTCCGAAAAGCTCTGCGTTTTGGCAGTGTTGGTAAAGGCCTATTTCCTGCAGTTGATCAGGCATATCCACAGCGTGGAACATTAACAACTTCTGCTTCATCCTCTGTTAGGATGGATATTATTCTCCATCCAGACTCTGTTAGGTTTTCCTGGTTCTCAGTGGCAACACATGCAAAGAACCCTAAGGAGACATTCGAACCTACACTCACTTGTCTCACGAGTAGAGAAGAGGACTGGAGAAATGCTGCTAGAAATGCTTCTGTTGAAACTGCAAGAAAGATTCTTTGCAGCAACAAATTTGCACCAAAATTTGGGGAAACATTTTACAGGTTTGGAATGTTGCCAGTTTACAGATAGAGAATTATAAGAAGATTTGGCAAGCTCAAAGAAGCTTTTCTTTGCATTTACCCCAATAATGTCCCCACTTACCACAATGGAATTAAAAGAGATGTGAAACTCCAAAGACATTTCTAGAAGAAAGGCAATACTAAATCTGCTTCTTCAGTGTGCTATATTATTAGAATGCAAACAAAAGGGTCAGAATAGAGGTTCAGAATGCTTAAATCCATTGCCTCTAGACAGTACCTTATAGCTGCTGTTTCACATATCTACCTGCCTGCTGGATACAGAGTCAATGGTCAGATTCAGGCCTCTGAAGCAGCAGGTCTCTGAGGTCAGAGCTCAGCTTATCAGTGGGGCCTACTTCAGTAGACAGAATGACAACCAAGCATCAGCTCCAAAAGCTACTGCCTGAATGCATCTGCTTCCTCAGAAACACAGCAGAAATGTTTGATGTATTTTATTTCATGCTTCCTCTGCCTGATCCCAGAGTTGGAAACTACTTAGAGGAGTTCAGAACAATTTCCAAGCTAGTGCCTCCTGTCTGCAAGCCACACAGCTGCAGGTCAGAGGGCGGTGGGACACACAGGGAAGGAATGAGAGCAACAAATGGGGCCTGCGCTTCCCCTACAAACACGCTCAACTTGCAAGCGGCCAGGGAGCACCGGAATACAGCACAAACACAGCGCAAATAACGCTGCTACATGTCACAGTGTGGGAATTTCAAAGAAACACATTAGCACCGGGGCTCCTGTGTACGTGGGCAGACAAGGCTCCCCATAACCACAGCGGCCCCGGAGAAACCTGACCTCCCAGCAAGGGAGCAGTTTGCTTCAGCCCGGGGGTGCCAGCCATAGCCCACATCCGAGGGGAGCCTTGGAGGCCTCCGGCTGAATTCCTCACCCACCAGTGGGTAACCCCACTGACTTAACTGAGTGCCTTGCTGTTGGCTGGAGAGTCAGACTCTCGATGTCTTACACAAAGTACGCTGTCTAATCGGAAAAACAAGGAGGAGCTCCAGTCTCACCATTTGTGCGTGCATTCACAGCAAGGGGCAATGGGAAGCATGAGAGGCATCTTCTTCTTGGCCATGATGGAGTTCATTTTACAGACATCAGAGCAGCCAAAAGAGGAAAAACTCAACAAAAGCTCCTTATAGTTCTGATCTAGGAGAGTTAATGGCCCTTAACCAGATCAGTTTAATAAGCTTTGGAAGCTATTCCTGGGGGAGACTAGAGAATGCGTAGGCCGTGGTTTCAGCAAACAACTTTCAATCGACACCTGCCCGGCCAGGGACAAAGCAGCAGCCCACAAGGAGTGGGGAATAATGTGGGGAATAAAACCTCCTCGAGGGCAGGGGGTTCTCAGGGACGTGCTGGCAGGGGGCACCACGGCTGGTGGCCCCGGCCGGGCCCAGGTTCAGCCTGTGCACCGGGGCAGCAGCCGGGGCAGCCGCCGCTGCACAGAGGGAGGCCCCGGCAGCGGCGCTTCCCCTTGCACCTCGGCCCGCCGCAGCCCTGAAACCACCTCAGCCTTTCTGCTTCACCAGCGCACACAAACGCGAGCAAACACCACGCTGCAAGAGGCTAAACACAGATCTGCAAGACACAGCAGTGCAACGGTGCACTACGAGAGACCCAAAGCACTGACACTGCACCACGGAGCGGGGCTGAGCGCAAACCCTGCGGCCGAGCAGCTTTAGCCTTTGACATCTCGTGGGTCCATCTCTAACCGAGTAGAACATAGGTCCACCCTCGGGAGAGGTCATCATGTTTCTTCGGGGGGTTGGTTACTTTTGTTTTCGAGTTTTCTTAAGTAAGGCAGTTTCCCAGAAAACCAGCACAACAGCAACGCACTTCATACTGCGTCATGAGTGAAACACAAGAACGTGGAGTCGGTAGCAGCAGCGGAAAGAACTGTTTAATCGGAAACAAATATCTTTAAACAAGGACGGAGAAACCTAAGCAGAAACTTAGATATCTACTCAGCAACATATGCAAATAACTATCAGCCCAAAGATTACGTGTAACGTGTGAAATTGAAAGGTAACATCTCGTCCTGACACCGTCTTTGTGCTGCTTAGCAAACTGCTCTGCTGCAGGGACTGCTGCAACTTGGTGATTATTCCCAAGTGAGGCAGACAGGGCCACTCCGAGAGGCAAGAAAAACAATCAAGATGTTCAAGACAAAAGCAAAGCTGCATCTATGTGGGAAAGCTTTGCTGGGGTATGTTATTTTCTGTCACAAACGGTATAACTAGAGCAAGGGAATCCTCCCACACCACTTTTGTTTACACTGGATTGCTAAACCAGAGAGTTCTACTGTTCCCCTAGCAAGTCCTTAGTGTGGTATTTTTTCATGAAAACTGCAGCATACCCTGGGCAGATACTGCAGCGTGGCCCTGTTCCTGCACGGGGCCCCTGCGGACCAAACTGCTCTGTGCAACCACCACCAGGGCGTGCTGGGGACAAGGACCAGCAGGGTCTGTAACAAAATGTACAGACTGGGTCTGCAACGAAACGCATCTGGAGGCCCCGTGTTTTTAGTGAGCAGACACCTCCAAAGAGCGGAAGGACCGCAGGGAGGAAACACCGCGGAGCACCAGGGTCTGGGTGTCACCAGGAAGAAACGGCAGCGCTGTGTGACTCAGGGACATGTGCACAAGCTCCGTACTTCTGTGCGAGTCATCTGCTAAGGCAACAGCCCGTAGGGCATTATCCCAGCCCAGGTGGTTTGTTTCAAACCCAGGGCACAGCTGCATGGCACTGCTTGTGCCGTGCGCTGCGTGTCGGACACCGTCGTTGCTGCGACTCATGCTCAGGTCTCCAGGTCGTGTTGGCCGTGCCAAGGGGCTAACAGCAGCAAGAAGCCCCTTATTCCCTAGGGAAAGTAGTTGGCAGACATGCCTAGGTCATGCCACATACAGAAATCCTACTGTGGTCTCCCTTCTCCTGCAGGAAGTGCAAGTTTTGGCAGAATTAATTGGAGACCTAGGCTTTACATTCAGTAACAATTCTTCTGTGCTGTCTGTGCTCGCTGTTTGCAGGTATTTGCCTCCCAATTCTTTCTTCTTTCAGAGGATCACACCGGGCAATCTGACCCTCAGCCCCAAACAAAGCGGCGCTGTGCTGGGACTGCAGTGAAAATATGGGGCATTTCCAAACTCCCTCTGAAACACAAGTCTGTTGCATCCAATCCAGGACAAACTAGAGGAAATCAAGATGTAAGACATATTCTGAAAAGAAAATAAAACCAAATGATAGCTCCAAAACTAAACTCATATGGATGGAGCACAAAATTCTACTTCTATTTATGTGTTCTGCAAATGGACAAATGCCAAGTAAAAAAAATCCCCAAGTCAGGTGAATAACTGTTGCTAAATAGATTCTTTGAAGAATCCCATCTTGCTTATCAGCCAATAACCACTTCATTTTACTCTTTCTGTATAGACGTACTCTTCCCAGTTATTCAGCCTATTTCAACTAACACTAGGTGGCCAAAGCAAAGACAACTCCCCACATTCTTTCCAGTTGAGTCTACTGCGATGTCCCAATCAGACACCTTGCTTTTCGGAAGCGTCTCCACCTGCACATTTCACTGCCAGGAGGCAGCAAGGCTAACATCTGATCTCTGCCAACAACAGTTGGGCAAGGGGGAGACGGCAACGAAAGGGTAGGAGAGGGGATGGCGAGTCAGGCAGTCCCTGACTGACTTCCCTGCACTTATGGCACAACTTGCAGCCAAGGACACAGTGATAGCAACCTGCTGAGCATGAACGTCTTCCAGAAGCTGTGTCCCAGAATGATACCAAGATGGAAGAGGAAACTCTCTGGCAGCTTCAGCCACTTCGCCTGTACTCGCTGTCTGTGCACCTTGCACAGTCAATGGAGACAGGCACCTTTGGACAGTGACTTATGGTACATGTTTAATGATTTAAGATTAATCACTCTTGAACATACCTATCTTTACCCAATGATTGCAGAGCAATCTAGAACCTGGTACCGAATAGGTCTCTAACTTTTAGCCAGATAAAGTCAGGTGCAAGGAACTGCCCTTTGTTGCTGAGTAACTGCCAACATGTGAGTTGTTACTGCAATCAGGCAAAGAATTGTCTTGTTCTCCTGAAATGAGGGTTTCTGTCTCGCATGGAGCAATGCTCACCTGTGCACTGTCCCTAGACAAAGACATGTACACTATTTTTTGGCTTCACTGGCTCTTAATTCATGAACCTGCCACCACCTCCTGCCAAAGCAGCATTACAGCCACAGAGGAGGAGGTGTCCACCTGCAAAACCACTCTAAAGCACTGAAATGACCAAGAGTTTGCTGTTTATTTGCTCAGTTTACATTTGGGAGCGCTAGGCCAGGCCAAATAGCCTCTTGAATCATTTTCACCACTTCAGCAAATATTAGCTCCCAAATAATCCCAGTGGTAAATTTCACTTGTCTCAAAGCAAATGAAAATATCACCCTGCTCCACCTGACTGTAGGTGTGTCTGTGGATTCACGTTGTGCTCCTCAGGACAAGCTTGCTGCTGCTTATTGAATCTCCTCTTTGTAACACATTAACCCAGATTACACCTCCCGCTCTTGCATAACTGATCGGTACTGACTCATGCAGTGACAGGAACCATTTTTCTCTGTATCTCTTTGTACTGTGTTAGGCTGGAGGAGCTGTACCAGCCTCAGCAAGTAGTCCCTATACGCTGACAGGAGGAACAAACGTACTAAAGTATACTGATTTGCTTTCTTTTTCTTTTAAATTGGTTTATTTATTTAAGGCTAGATGTAACACCTATCTCTGTGATGCCTAAAAACAAATAGTCAGGATTTAAGAGGCACAGGAGATGTTTTCCTTCATAATAAAAACATTTAAAAATTGCATCTGCATAGAATAGTTGCTTCCTAGGTATCATCCCCTTCTCAACCCTTTCTGCTCTGAAGGCAGCAGGATACTCATTCTCCAGGCACCATCATCCTTGGAGTCTTTCAACTAACTGGCCCCAGGTCTTTTCATACATGGCTGGTTGTTCTGTCAGGGGATTGTCCCATTCCTTCCCTCCTCTCCACAGTCCTTGTATGCTGCCACTTCAAAGTCCTACCTGCTCTTATGACTGAAGACCTTGTAGTCCTTCTACCCACCTATGCTGGCATCTTTTCAGAAGCTTTCTCAAGGATAAACTTCTGCAACATTTCTAAACCCCGGTTCTCATTCAAGTTCCCATTGCTGAAACTCAAGAACTCAAGCTCATAGAATCTTTTTTTTTTTTTTTGCTTTTCCTGCATGGCTGGACCCTTTTCATGTACCTCCTCTTTAATCTTTTCAACAAGTTGCAATGAAGTTAGTCATAGGTATGTTAACAGTTTCAATGAAGTATCACTGAAAAAGAGTCAAATACAGTAAGTTTACTTATTTCCTGTTACTTCATATAACTTCTGCTAAAGTTAAGAGGAAATGGATCATTTGCATTGGAATTTGGTGCTTAGATCACATCCCAAATGATTCCAAGAAGAGTTCAACAGTTGCACTTGCTGCTTACTCTCATTATATACCTTACTGCCACTACACATCTTGCTCACAATTCCTGTTCTATAAAGGCCAAGGTCCTAATGTGACCTTGACTTCTGGCTTGTGCTGAAGGAATTCCTGCAGTTTTCCTGCTTTGAGCAGCTAAAGTAATATCTCAAGTGCAAGAAGCCTCCAATATCTTTCTGATACAATGGCATGAAAGAAAGCTAAGTAGCAGCACAACCACAAATATTGAAACAGAAGACTGAGTGAGCGTCAGGTCGCACGTAGGAAACCTGTCCAACTCCTGGAAAAAAAATCCACAATTTCCTAAAAGTGCTGACTCTGCCCAGCAGTACAGGGTACACCCACTGTTAGCTAATCCATTTCCAGCATCTAATCAGTACAAAGAGCACTGGAAGCCCTAGGAGTTTACAATGAAGTAACAAGGTTTTCACCTTAGACAACAGCCTTTGAGAGGACACATGGCCGTAATCTGAGGTCTTCATCAGCAGATGAAGCTGTCTTCAGCCATGCAGATGGACTCTGCTGCTTAGAGTGTCTGATCTATCAAGAGGAAAGTTCAGCTTCTGCTCAGGGTCAGTTCCCAGTGTTTCTCAGATCTCAATCTAAAGAAAAACAGTCTATATCCTCAGGAAATGCACTTTTTTTGTAGCGAAGCAACTAACCCCAAAGAACTCCAGTATGTCATTGTGCCTGCTGGCCATCTCCCGCCCGCATTCTGGTGGGTGACAAGGCTGCAAAGGTGAGCTGAAATGCGATGCTCTGCCTAAGACATACCCTGCACAAAGGAATTTAAACGGTACTAAACAAGGTAACTAAAATCTATTCTTAATTATGTTGGAATCAGAAAAGCATTAAAGACTCTCTAGTCAGAAGAATAGCGGATTTGTACCATGTCAGTTGTAGAGGTTGAATGCTGATACGTAGGTGGATCAGAAAGTTCTGGAAAAGAGCTAAATTCTTGGCAAATTTCCAGGGAGAGAAACATGGCTAAGCTCAACAAGCTAGACTGTTCTCGGCATGACCCATCATGGTTTGTATAAAACATCTTTGATTTAGTAGACATGCTATTTCCTCCTTCCCTGATCTATTTAATGACCTTTTTCCAGGCTTGAGGAATCTGGATAGTCATTTTACTTTTGACAGACTGAGAATTCTGTAAAAAAGTTGGGGTGACAGAAAGCATTCAGAGTGACAGCACCTCCAAAATGAGCAACATGTCTATGGTTCTGCGAAAGCTGAATTACTGCAAGAGTAATTAGTGGATTTCTGAGACATGTGGTCATGTCTCTCACTAACCAGCTTCCTATTAGATGAATGAGCTAACTTGCATTTGTAGCAAGTCTTTTAAAAACAGAGTAAAGACTAAGACTAAACTTTTTAACTAGCTTAAATTCACATGAAAAACACTTGTAGAAAATCTAGGCTCTTGTCACTGATGTACATGTCATTTTGACATGCTTTTTCAAATGCAAGAAGCTCCACATATATTCAAGATTTTTCCAGCATCTGGAAGCATCTTCCAGCCAGCACTGGGTTATCCAATGGAACTATCATTTTAGTGGCAGGAAGCTGATGTAGACCTTAAGTCAATTGACCAAAGCAACAAAGAGTTCTAGTACCAGGTTGAGGATCAAAATATAGCAGTTCTGCCAACCTTTCATACCACATGTCCCCTCTGTGTTTTCCACCTCTTTTTACAAAAGAGGCAAACATCAAGACTCCATTTCAGGCAGCGAAACTGAAACCAAAGCAGTTTTGCAAATGGACTTGAGAACAGACACCCTGCCAACCAGGTTGGAAATCTTATGGTTTTGGACCTGGTTCTGTATTTTAATCTGTACTAAGGACACACCAGTTCCTGGGAGTCAGTAAAAGTGCAACAGCTAAACAATGTTTGCTGAGGCATTTAGATATCAAAAAAGAAAACAAATAATGAAGTAAAATGTACAGTAAAATTATGACCAGCATATACAACACAAGCATTTTAGTTACACATAAAAGGACACAGAATGTGAACCTAAACTAAGATGCACTACAAGGCCCCACTATTGCGAGCTTTAGGTCAGATCTAGGTGCATTTGCTCGGTTTTACCTTTCTGTTTCCTGTATGATTTTAACCGGATCTGCTATTACTAGAGATCTGCTTTCTTTGGCACTCGGAGCGCTCCAGAAACAAGCACGACATGCACTGTACAAACACATCAGCTCCCTGGGGTAGGGAGGCTGCTCTTACCGACTTGAATTCGCACTGGGGGAAGATGAGATTATGCAAGCATAAGACTCCCCATATCACAGATTTGTCCTGACAGGCACATTTTAACTTTTCTTCCTCTTGCCCAAGGCCAGCACTGGCGCCACTCGCTAGCAGAAAGCCTAGGGCCACGTGCTGAGCAGCAAGGCAGAGCACACAGTCCTTCTGGGTGATTTCCATCCCTTCACGTTGCCAGAGAAGAGAGCACTGGAAGATGCTAAGCCTGTGCAGAGAGGGTGCTGTGGAAGTCAGTATTATGCCAGAAAGCAGGAACAAAGGTACCTTCTGCTTCATGGGGACACCCTTCAACACCAGCCATGGGCAGCTTCTCCCCAAGACTCAGTGCCGAAGATCCTACCACTTTTCGGCTGCTGACTAAACTCAGCAAGGATAGAGCAGCTCTAGGAAGGGAATTGTATCTATCCCAAACACGGCCATGTTAGCACCCTACAGCGACACAACGTGGGTGACCCCAACAGCTGTTTTCACGCCAGTCAGTCTATTAGTGACGTTCCCGCACAGCCAGCAACACTGAAACGCTCTCGCTGGACACACGACCAGCACTGGCAGCTCCAGGAACTCCTTCACGCTGTGCCGAAGGGCAGCGTGCTGCCCGTTACGGAGCGGGGCGCTCGCTGCACACTGAGGGCAACAGTTGGCTTCCAACCCACAGCAAGCGTTGCAGGTGATGTCCAGTTCAAGAACAGCGCAAGCTCCTGGCGTCACAGTGTGGGAACACGCTTGTCCTCGGGCAACCCTGCGTTTCAGCACAACTCCAAGAGGAAAGGCCCCGAGCCCAGCTCAGCTCCGGCCACGGGAAATGGGCTGTGCTCCTGAACTGAGAAAGCCAGGGAAAAATCAGCGTTCAGGGCTGCAGAATCACAGTAGCTGCCTGTATTTTCCAGTTTTCAGACACGTAACGTCAACATTTCAAGCTTCTCTGTCAAGCATTTAGTAACAGGCTCTTTAGGTTACACAGGAATTGTGTGCGCAGCATATAGGAGAGCACAAAAGCAGGAAGCCGTGGGGAGATCTGGAGCTTTGTTAAAAGGGGAAGCGGGGAAGATGCCAAGGTTTTTGTGGAGAAAAAAGATGATCGCTCGTTCGATAACACTGCAAAAGCACATGACTGCATTATTGCTTGAATTTAGGGTATCACAGCTCCTCAAAATGCTTTGGAGCTATGAGCAAGATGACACTGAATTATGGTACCAGCAAAGAGCACACAGCAATGTGTGATTGCAACAAAAACAACAACAGAGAAAAAAAAATGTCACTGCTACTTTATTTTACAGACCCCTTTCACTCTAGGAAAGATGTGGTCCTGTGCACTCAAACCAACAGAGAGCTGCAGTCCAGGCTTGCAGGTAGGAACAGATAATTACAACAGGGAGGGGATGAAGTTCAAACAGGTTTTGCAGTCTGTTATACTGTCTAAATGAGAGATCAAGGACATGACTTAGCTCATGGCACTTTACAGAGTCATTACAGGACCTCTGGGGCAGCACCAGATGACCAAACGTACCCTCTTCCATCTAAACTCTCCTATTTCCCTCTCTAGTCCTATTTGGGGTATGAAGACAGAGGCTTGTCAATCACCCAGCCTAATCCAAGGAAGTATTTGCCCTACCACTCCCCAATGGGGGAACCACAAACACACAGAGCCCCCTTCTTCCCAAAAAGCCTCTCTCACATTTTCTTCCCGCGGGTGGAAGAAGGCTGAAGAAGAAAACATGGAGCGCTACCTATCAAGGCATGGGCAGGGGCCAGGCTGCCCGCGGCACTCACACCTTCCACGCAGCCATTAATTACTTGTGACAGGAGAGCAATTAACCTGCAGATCATCTACTGGAACTACCGCCACGCTGAGGAAACCAACGCAACCACAACCCTGACGGAGCCAGCGGGCTGATCGCCTCTGGATATTAGCTTAAACAAGGATGGCAAAGGTATCACAGAATCACAGAATGGTTGAGGTTGGAAGGGACCTCCAGAGACCATCTAGTCCAACGTTCCTGCTCCAGCAGGGACACCCAGAGCACGGGGCACAGGGCGGCATCCAGGTGGGTTTGGAAGATCTCCAGAGAAGGAGACTCCACAGCCTCCCTGGGCAGCCTGTTCCAGGGCTCTGTCACCCTCACAGGAAAGAAGTGCCTCCACACCTGGAGATGGAACTGCCTGTGTTTCAACTTATACCCATAAGGTATAAGTGGCCTACCCATAAGGTAGGCCGCTTCCCACACAGATCCGGCCTCACGGCTGTAAAAGGCAAACACAAAACGACATCCCCAGAAGGCCGACATGCCCACAGCGTGTGCAAGCCGAGGACACGTCTCGGGCGGGCCGACAGCGATCGAGACCGCGCGCGGGGCACGTGAAGGAGGCGGCAGCAGCTTCGACATGGCCGCTCCTCCACGCTGCCCCTTTCGCTCCGCTCGCGCCCTCGCCCAGGAAGGCTTTAATGTGCTTCTAAAACTGCAGCATACTGGATACTAGGAAATGGCAGTTGTTTCTTTTGGCAAAATCCAAGGTCTGTTACAGAAATGAGTGCTTTGTCACCAATACCTACTCCTAAATCTGCCTGAGTAATAGGTATTTTATAAATATGTCCACATCAGCCAGCCAATATACTCTTTATGTTTTCTGTAGCATGGGTGTACTTTTATATCCTCTTCCCCTACATATATTTTGCATATCTCCTTCAGACAAGAGTAAGAAATGAATTTTCCGTAGGAAAGGCGAACTGAGATACATACTAAGACAGCAGGGTGAAAAACAAAATCTTCTGAACACATCACCACCAACCAGGCAATTCTCTTTTTTTCACTTGCAATTGAGATAGGTATGAAGGAAGTTAGGATGCTTTATTTCTCACTTTGTTTATTCTGCTAAGTAGAAAATCCCAGAGAAGCCTCCAAACCCACATTTAATACTGCATCTTTCTAAGAACTAGCTAATATTTTTAAAGGATTTTCATTTATTGCCAACCATAATTACTTATGCACAGCACTGTACTCATTTCAGCTTTTCTCAAAAAAGGCATAAGGATTTTAATTCCATTTTACTTTAATTTTTGCAGTCTTTTTCAAAAGTGCCTATGCTCTGCAGCATGACTCCTAGCATTATACAAAGCTGCCAAAATGCAGGGTTAAACTGCAGTCAGCCAAATTTCAGACCAATTGCTTCTTCAGGCCCCGAGAGCGCAGCCCAAGGGCTGTTCGGGAGCCCTTGGTCAGCACAAAGCAACGTCCTCATCCAAAAGCCTCTCTAACCTCCCCTGCAGCCAGCAGGCACAACCAACATTTTAAAGATAACTTCACATGCATTTCAGTCCAGGTAATTTCAAAGAAAACCAGCAACATCTCAACTTGCTTTGGGCTTTAATATCCATCTGAGTATAGTACAACCAATGGGACTGATGAAAGGTCATGGGACGTGGACACACAAAACCTGCTATCAGTTGAAGGAGTTTATGAGTTTCTGGTTTTCCTTAGGTTTACGCCAGCCTGTAATACAAGAAAGGTGTCCTTGGAAAGACCAAAAGTCCAACTAACTGGGCATCATGACCAGGGGTTGTTCTTCAGGGTGAGGCCCTGACCCTGCAATGTTCCAGAGGAAGGAAACTCAGCTGCATAGTCTGTGGTAGTGGGGAACTTGTTCATGCTTTCCCATGGAAACTGTCTCCTAGAATTCACTTGGTTTCTCTCTATTTTTCTTTTTCTTGAACCCCTCCTCCTTCACCTTTGTCAATGAGATTGTCAAGGTTGGTTTTTTGTTATTGCTGTTCTGTTTCTTGTGGTTTTTTTTTCAGTAACAGAACATGTGATCATGAAAGGTGAAAATAAGAGGCAATGTCTAGTGGCAGAGGTCTAAGGAAGAACATAACAACTACACAAAGCTTTCAATGACAGTGACCAAATCATACCCTTTCGCAGCTGCTAACACTCCTCCATTTAGAAACTTCTTCAGAAGGGCCTATCTATTCATGACAGATTTTTCTGTCATCAATCTAGTTTCTTTCCGAACCCACACAAATTGGCATTCATACATAAGATCCTAGGGCACTGAGTTTCCCTCTTTATGCATTATGGGATAACAAAAACTATGGGTTTTTTTAAGCTTACCACCTACTACTTTCATATGTACTAGAAGAAGGAACACGTTGCTGTTCTCATCCAGTGTCAGCATATCCTGATTCATATATGCCTCTATCACCCTCCTCTTCAGCTGCCTCAAGAAATTCTGCATTTCACAGAATCACAGAATCACAGAATATTTAAGGTTGGAAGGGACCTCTAGAGATCATCTAGAAGGGACCTCTAGAGATCATTTCACATATCAAATTATTTGCCCAGGGAAGCTACTGTGCTGGGGAAGGGAAAGAAAGTGTGTGGCCAGTGTACTGAAGCATTTCATTAATGCAGTGAAAGTTTGCCTCAAAAAAGCTCTGCTTTTGCCTGCAAGGAGTTAGGCTGAATCTTTAGGAGAGCCTCTTACAGCAACACAGGCAACCAGATGACCTTGTGTTTGTGTCACAGGACTGGGAGAGAAGGACACTTCTCCTCTGAGCTTCCCGTGGGACACTAGCAAGCTCTGTATGTTGTGCATCAGTACAACAGGCTACTATCTAGTCCTTGAAAGGCTGAAACACCCGCTGTCTGAAAGGAAGCAAAACTTTTGGTCAGAAGGAGCAGGAAAAAAGCAAAAGATCATTAGGCTTACAAATGCAGGTCAAATTTTGGACATAATCTTCTACACAAAATATATACCTTTCATATGAAAGAAAAAACAAGCCCAGTAACTATAACTAAAAATGTTCTGAAAAGATGAAAGAACTAACTTTTAAGTAGTTCATATTGAAATGTGCTTCGTTCGGGAGGGAACCCATTTCAGCAGAGTTAGAAACACGAGATGTTTCACTTTGGCAGAGCAACTGAATTAAACATATCACATTCTTTTTGCGTGATTTAGGAAACTAATTGGAGGCTACCATCAAAGAGAGATTCTGTAACACCCATGCAGCTAACCAGGCTGTAAAGCCTCCCACCCAGCCTTTGCAGGGAGGGAGCAGGAAGGTTGGGCTAGATGATGTCTAGAGGTCCCTTCCAACCTTAACCATTCTGTGATTCTGTGATTCGCAGGATGATGGTGTGAATTCAGCAGCTGGGCATTTTCCCCTTGGGAAAATGCTTCGGAAAGGATGTTGTTCTGTGCCAAGACAGGCTCCAGCGCCGGCCCAACGGGCGGACCCCGCTGCGAACTATCTGCTCCGGCCATCAGCTGAAGATGCCTCCAGGGGGAAACGTGGCAGCAAAACGACAAACAAACCTCATTATTTCAGAAATAAGAGTTCTCTGGTTGCCTCAGGCTACCAAGGTTTATCTGTAACCGCTCATGCACAAATATATTCAGCTTAATTAAAAAAAAAAGCCTCTTTTATTTGAGCTACATTTGGTGACATACTGCCAGCCCACAGGCTTTTCCTCCCCTGCATCAAACTCTGACTTCAACATATGTAGAACGTCGTTTTGTTTTCTTAGAGGATAATGGTCATTAAATTATCATTCATTTTAATTATCATGCTATTTCAACTCTGGCTAGGTTACCCAACCCTAAAGATACAATATCGCTCTGAAACTACAAAGCAGTCTCTCTCTCCGACTGTTTTTAAAATCCGTGACATTTATTTAACCCCACTGACTATCATTCAAAAGGAGAAGGCTAAATCACACTACTGAAATTGTAAACGCCAAGTTCCCAGCAGGGCTAATCTTTCTCTGATCCCTTCTTCCAAGAGGCTGCTCCTTGCAATCTGATCAAACCTGAAAGCCAACAAGGACTTTAGGGATTAGCTGGGAAAGCAAAAAAGAGGAGGGTGAAGTAGGGTGGGGAGAGGGAACATAAGAAGAGTGTTTCACTGCGCAAATTTGCTCATGCTTATTCCCCAGGGCTCTGCTAAACATACCATACTGTCTGAAGACAATCTGCACTGAATTTCCGTAACTCCTCTTCTGTCAGCAGCCAACAAGGCCCAGCATGGGCACGGGTGGAAGATGGAAGGAATAAGGTAGCTGGGAGTGCCACCACGTCTCCTGGGGCACCTATTCTGCCTAGCACTGTGCCAAGCTTGCACTCGGCTTGAGGTAGACTGAACACAGAAGCATTCCAGAGACAAGAGAGGAGACTAAAACATTTGGAGAAGTTGGCATATGAGGAAATAAAAAGAGCACGGCGTGAGGTTTTGGCTGCTTTCAGGGTCACTGAGATTTGAAGCTTCACCAACACTGCTTTTCCCTGTTCTCTCTCGTGAGAAATACTCTGCAGACCGACAAGACTCAAACCCCACGGCTCACTGTAACAGCAAAACTGTACGAAATGAACCTAGAATAGTGACCATGGGCTGCAAACTCAAAAACAAATGAACAAAAAATCCCTAAAAAACAGCAGACAGGGATAAATTTCAGCTTCTGATTAAAACTTCGGCTAGAAAAACTGAGCAACTGGGCACCGCCTGCTGGTATCAAAGGACACCTTTATACAGTGCAATTAACTCAGCTTTGACTGCTAACGTAGGTGACATTTATACAGAAATCCGTGGCCCAGGCTTGGAGGCACTTTACTTAAGGCAGATGTTAGGTCTGGGAGTCCATTTTAATTCCAGCTCGTGCAAATCCACTTCCCGACAGGCTACCACTAAAACCCACTAGGACCAGAGGACTGGGTGCCGTGGGCAATGTCCCACGTGGGTGCCCGGAGAGTAGAGGGGGGACAGTAGAGAGGGGGGATCCCCTGGGCCCCGAGGGGAGCGTGGAGGTTGCCCAAGTGGCCGGTGGTCACAAGAACCTCAGGGAACAATCCCAGTGTGGCCAGGGCTCCCAGCGGGAGAGAGTTTTCATTGGGACAACACTGACTGCATTCTCCTCCTCCCCAACCCAGAGGGGAAAGCACTGGACTCGCAGAGTTCAAGCTCACTGTGGGATGAATGTAGAACATTTTCACCTGGTAAATGCCGACCAGGTCAGAAATCTTCCCCAGGATACCTCTGCACAGGGCAAGAGAGTATATAGAAAGGGAAAGGGGAAATATGCAAGCAATTCCAGGTGCTGTCATGGAGATGATCCATGTCCATCAAGTTTTACGCCCAGGTGAAAGAGCTGCAATCCACATTTTGGAAGGAAAAAAAGGAATATTAAATAAAAGAACAATCATGTGTCAGAAGAATTCATCCTCTACAGGCAAGCGCATGTTTGCAACCTAAAATCAGGTAGCTCCCAGTTCTCTTAAATATCATCTTGTTTGATCTTTGCCTTCACTAACCTACAGTAGATGTTCTGTAAATGCTTTTCACTAGCGTCAGAGAGACCTGCAGAATGAGAAAACCTGCTTCTAGCAGGGGTGCTACCTGGAAAGGAAGATAAACTATCAAAAATTGCTTATTTGCTCTCAGTATTCTCTTTTAGCATGCTGTTTGATATGAACAGAGAAGCCAGATGAAACACCTTCATTTTATATCATTTTCGTTGTTTTGTTCTCCTCCAAAGCTAACATCGACGGTCTGTCATTTGTGCTCTGACAGAAAAAGGCTGACATTTGAATACCTGTTCTCTCAATGCTTCATAATCACTGACATTTTAAGTTCTGTCAAATGAGTTATTGTATAATTAAGGTTTTATATAGCTTCACAGGACCAAAATGGCTTAAATTTGGATTGTTGACTTTTTTTTTTGCAATGTCTTTGTCAAAAATCAGTGCCAGTAATACATTTTCCTGACTATTAATGCAAACCCAGATTACACAGCCTGAATTTTCTTACCCTCTGAACTTGCCTTCTCTCGCCCAGCTGCCTGCCTTTTTAAGCAAAAAACTGCTGAGTCCCTTCCCAAAGGGAGCGCTCCTCAATCCTTCTTTCATAGGTCATCTACCCAGGATGAAAAAGGAAGAAAAATTACAGAAGTACAAAAGGTCGGGAAAACCAAAATTCTTCTGCAACATCATTGTAAGTTAAAAAGGCAACAAACTCCCTGATCTGACCCACAGATGTTATTTAGAATTGAATCAGATGGATGAAAATTGCTACAGGTAAAACTGGGTGCTCTGAAAAATTCCCCTCCTCTGTCATTTGCCTTTCCCCAAAGAAACCACCTCTGCTGTGCCCAGAGTGGTGCTGAGCCAAAGCAGGGCTACAGACTGCAGCTCTCACGTTGCACACGAGGCAGCAACGACATCTGTGACCTGCAAAGAACATTACAATGAACGCCGCAATCCTTCTGCTTCTGAAAATTGAAGTATGTTCCTTTTCATCCCAGTGCTCTAGCAAAATGAGGGCTCTGCAAGGGCCCCAGGAGACAGGCTGGGCTTGGCAGGGACAGAGGGAGTAGGCAGCAAATCCACCATCCTTCAGGGCGATGGGTCTCGCTCCCGCAGTGCCCGGCGAGTGTTCCAGCCCCGCTGCTCTGCGCAGTAGTTTTCTCTTCACTGTTTGCATTTATTTTAAGGTTTGAATTAGTTCCTGCCTGTTAGTATGAGCTCTAACAGACGGCAATTCTGCTTCTCTGCAGAAACAAAATCCAGAGAGGTTCCTGGTGCCATGATTTTAAAATCCCTAGTTTTTAACTCAGAGCAGGATGTGCAAAGAAAAACTTTGGGACGTGTATGTGATTGATGGGGCACCAATCATCTCCATCACCCTGCAGAAGATCCTACGAAAAAAAACGTGATTCATACAAGCGGGGATTACTCATTTCTGAGAATTGAACAAAAATAGTCACTTCCTTTTGAAATGAAGGATTTGTGGGTTTTGTTTTGTTTCACTCCAGATATTTACATTCAGGATAGTGACCACTGTGCAGGTCTTGGCTGCACGTTACCTGCAGAGTTCTACCACATACACTAACATTTCCTTTGCAGCGTGCTTTTACCTAGCAGCTCTAGGGAGTGCCTTCTCCTGACAGCCACACAGCAATGAGGACTTTCCTACCACTCTTACATTTGAGGTTTTACACTACCAAGCATGTCTACAAAAGTGCAGTGGACACCAAAGCATAAAGGACTCTTGCATTCAGCATTACACTGTGTTAGCAGCTGAATGAAAGACTAATAAGATTTAAACTTAAGCCTTTTTAAGGCTTGCAGCTCACACTACCCACCTTTTGCATTTAACTGCTGGCTGAAGAATTAAGGAAGAATCTCCATAGCTTTTTTTTCCCACTTTACCTAGATAGTAGAGGAATGACAGACTAAAGCGTGAAAAAATGGCTATGATGCTAAAAAAGGGAACAGGATCTAAGTGGGTCTAGCAACTTTCATAGTCTAATTTGTGTTTTTATACTCAATTTTGGGTTGTTCTACGTAAATCTCTTAGGAAAGGCACATTAAGATGTTTCTATAACGATCTATGAACAAGTATTTATGGCAAGGTTTATATAACTACCTACATGTGGGAAGCTCAGCACAGTGTATTTTTAGCATCTGATACTGCAGGCTTTAAAATAATGACAAAACTTGAATGTTAAAGAAACCAGGTCATGGCTCAGCACAGTTTTTACTAAACACTGTTTAAAGGTGTTTCCTCTGTGTACAGACATAATAAAAAGCTGCATGGACACCCTGCTAGGTTTACTATTTTCCCCCAGTATTGTGGGCTTACTTGTACTACAGTTGCACTGAAAGGCTTAATATAGGCCAGGCCTGTATATTTTGAGCACTGTGAAAAACACATTATAAGAGACGGCCTCTCCCCCAGCGAAGTTTCAGACTAAACAAACTGGGCTGATGAAGGGCAGAGATATGAAACAAAATAAAAGAGGGACAGAGAGCCTGGTACCTACCCAGGCACCACCAGAAAGACTTGGAAGAGACTCAATTTCAAGTCCCAAGCGAGCAGAGCTCGTCCACAGGTTTGTCTTTGACAATTTCAAATCTCATTCCCTACCTTCCTGTGAGACAGGGTAGCTCGCTCGCTTCCAGGGTTCATACGACGTGCCCTACTGCCAGTAAAAACACACATCAGCATCTCACTCTTCAGTCTAGAGTTGCACCACATGAGGGATGCGGTGGAAAACTCAAGCTCCTAGAGTATGTGACAAGAAAAGCAGGCTTAAAACCAGAAAATGCTTTTGAAAAGGTTTATTATTATTATTATTATTATTATTTACAATTCAAGACAGGAAAGAGAAGAAGCCCACATATATCTAGGCTTCAAGCAGAATCAACTTCCCAATAAGCCTGAAAAAACATTCGGTGCGTGTGGATTTACCTTTACAAGATGAAAAATGGATTTTCCCATAAGGGCCAGCCAAGTATGGAAATTTATTTTTAAAAAATGCTCTTGGATGAAATGAAATGAAAACCAAAGACTGCAGGAGAGCTTAGCAGTGAGGGGAAAGGGACCAAAAACAACAGCGTGGGGCTAGACACACTCAGTTCAATATGAAATGCACTCGGTTTACTTTTCAGTTCCAGGCAGGTTTTTACTTTCATTGTAGCTAAATATATGCCAGCAATTTGAGGTAATCTACTAATTTACAGGCATGGTTAAAAATAAACTAAAAAGAGGTATATTTACATTTAAAATATAAGTTTTGTTTCAGATTCTTTGATTCTTCTTTTTCAGAAGAAGAAAAAGTAACTTTAGGATTAGACAGAGATAACTACAAAGAGGATTTCTCCTAAAAAGATAAAAACTTTGGAGTAAATCAAAAGACCTAAGTAGTGAAGACAGAACTAACACAGCCCATGTGTGAGTGTGTGCATGCATGAGTGTGTTTTATTTTCACCCAGCAAATATCTATTCCATTTTGAGTCGCACCTCTTCCTCTAGTAGCTATTTATTCCCTTGCCAAAAAGTCAGGGCTTCGACCAAAGGCGAAATGGGTAATGCAGACAAAAGCACTCTGCGTTGGCAAAAGATGGTACCTCTTTCAGCAGGTCACTTATTGTGACTACATTTGGACTCAAATTGAAAGAGACTCTTAGCTCTTAAAGTATCCAGGTTCTGGAGCTTGGAACATGTGAGCAGAGATGGGACTGGAGCACCCTGGGCTTCAGGCAGGGGCTCTGTGACCAAGTGCCTACAAGAGCAGCACAGGACTTGTCAGACAGGCCAGTTTCCATGCAGACAGCACAAAATCCATAAGGTTTGATGGCTGAAGGGCAGAAAAGGTTTGCATGTCCATCCAAAATCCCTTCTCAGTTAGCTTGCAGGCCAAGAACGAGTCAGTCTGTCTCTCTTGGGTTTGTTTGTGTAGGATGGCCTAGGGGGGTTACGGGACACCAGGCGCACAGGCACCTACACACCCCACTTCTTCAGGCAGTATCAGGTTCATCTTAAACTTTCTGTTTATCTTTTCTCTCATGTCCTCTGCGGCCTCTCCCGGTTTAATGCAGCAGACCTGGTTTTATTTGTTCTCGTGCCCCATGTCCCTGCTCCAGGTGCCGTCCCGCTGCCCCGAGGCTGCACCACAACTAATATTTGTGGGGCCGTGCTGCGATACACACCAGGGAACCAACCCCGAGTTCAAATAAAATAATGCTGCAAGGAGGGCAGGCAGGGGGTTAAAAGTGCATCAGTTCCCTGCTCCCATGCACAGTCTGGCCCACAAGCACTCGTGCTGGCTGCAGCGTGTCTCGGAGCCCGGATGGGAGCAAGCAGGAGGCAGTGGAAATGCTTTTGGTGGGCACAGCTGCATGTGGTACATGAAACCAGTGCCCATCGTAGCCCAAGCCGGGCTTGAAACAGACAGTGCTGCTGTTCCAGCAACTTGGCTAAGCTTCTTCTCCAGCCGCTTAACCAATGCCTCTGGTTACACCTCTCTGCCCGCTGCACTAAGGATTTATCCCAATCCACGGCAGCACTTTCAGAGTAACCATCTAAGGGGAGGGCACGAGGGCCCAGGACAGGCGCCCGCAAAGCTCTGCATCCCTAAGGCCACCCCAGCCGGGGGGGCAGTTACCACCTGGAGTGGTCACTGTGTCCCAACACCCGCCTGCACGTAGCTGTACGGACAGGAAAGGTGCTTCATTCTCACACAGATCATCCCCTTCCCACACAGGAAGCTGTGCAAGGGCATCCACAAGGGAGCTTACCATAGGAATGAGAAGCAACACACCTGAAACGGAGCAACCTGCAGACAGACTCACGGGCCGCTCCAGCCTCCCTCCCCACCAGCATGAGCACAGTTTGTTCTGCCTCTGCGTATAACTAGTTTACAGCAGCAGGAAGCTCTCAATGTGTAAACTCAAAACAAATGGACACAGCAAAATGTTCGCAACAGGAGCTACATTTCTGTCCTAGATATGAAGCAAAATGTTTTGCAGGATAGCAAAGCTCCTAGAGGGGTTTCAGAAGGCCCAAAAGAACAAGCCACCTTCCTCCCGAGGGCCCTCTGCCAGGCAAAACATGGAAGAAATGGTGGACAAGAAGGGGAATGCAACAGGAGAGAAAAATTTCTCTCCTCCTCCAAATTCTGAAATCAAAAAAAATGATGAGTTCCCACCACCACCACATTTAGTCTCGTAATAAATGAATTATTTCTTCAAAGAAAATGAAATGGGTATTTTCAGATCTCTCTTTTCATACATGTTCCTTTCAAAATACTGACAATTAGGGCAATTATTATCAGCTGTAGTGCCTTGAACGTTTTCCTTCCTGCATCACAAGACCTTCAGGGGGAGCATCAGACTAACAGGATTGCCTGTATTTCACGAGCAGCCCAGGAAACAGGAGAGATACAAACACTGTGGGCATATGTTGTAAGAGACAACATGCAGGATGACTACAAAACCAAACAAGAAGAGAGCTCTGCAGTCCCTAAGCACCACAGCTATCTGCTATCTAGGGAAACACACTCAAGGTTTAGCAGTTTAACTAACCAGCAGTCTCACAAGTGAGTAGAAAACCTAGTGCCCAAAATCAAGATTAATGCACTAGAACATCGGTGTAGATTTTATCCCCAAAACTCAAACCAGACCTTCAGGTTGTGAAGGCAAAAAAATCCAAAACAACTCATGTGCAAATCTGGCCTACCTGCAAGATAACCTAGAACACATCAGTTAATGCAATGGCAAGGAACACATGGTAGAATTAATTTCTTTGCAATGCAACACAAGGAAAGTTAATTTGAATTAGTCTAGCTCTCTTATTTGAGTTACTTCTCCTGAACTGTATGTGTTCTCCTGCCAAAACTAACAGGGTTAAATAAACAAATCTCATATAGGAATTAGAAAGTGTTCTCCCCAAAGCAAGAGTGGCATCAGCAAGCTACGCAGTGCTGGAAATGAGCTGATTTCTCCTGCTAGAAAACCAACACTCATTGCCCAACACTGAGGTAACTGCAGTTTATCTCCCAGCAAATTCTTGTGAGGATTCCCATATCAGCAATTAGCATCTGTCCCATTGTGCTTCGCTGCCTAATATCTTATGCAAATTCTCTAATTTATGGCTTTAGATCTAGCATGCGGTTGCCCAACGAAGGCTGCAGGGCACGGAGAGCTGGCTGCTTGGGGAACGCACCCTCGCACTGTTTCACGCTCGCGCAGCGAGGGACAGACCCACGCCACGGATCTCTGCCCTGGCGGGAGGATGTTTGCGCCCGCTGCAGGACGCCCGCGTGGGCAGCTGCACAGGGACTGCTGCTCCCTCCCGGCGTCGCAAACTACGCAGAAGGAAGGCGGTTTCGGCCCAAAGTGCCACAGCCACCGCAACGAGTCTGTGCCTGGCTAAGACATCCTGCTTTTCCTAACGAATGTGGTCAAGCACAGTTGGGTCCAGCTGCATTTGCCCACGGAGACATCTCCTCAGTGCTGTCCATCTGGGAGCGCTGAGCTCCTGCCTCAGCCTGAGGCGCGCGTGTGCGACATGGCTCCCTCGCGCCTCCTGCCTCAGCCTGAGGCGCCCGCGTGTGCGACATGGCTCCCTCGCGCCTCCTGCCTCAACGTGAGGCGTGTGTGCGACATGGCTCCCTCGCGCCTCCTGCCTCAGCCTGAGGCGCCCGCGTGTGCAACATGGCTCCCTCGTGCCTCCTGCCTCAACGTGAGGCGCGTGTGCGACATGGCTCCCTCGCGCCTCCTGCCTCAACGTGAGGCGTGTGTGCGACGGCTCCCTCGCGCCTCCTGCCTCGGCCTGAGGCGCGCGTGTGCGACATGGCTCTCTCGTTCCAGCTTCACCCAGCCGCTCGTGCTCTTCCTTCTGAAGAAAGGTCTGGAAAGGACCTCATGGAGTCAGCTATCCCCATGAGCCTCATCCTTCTTACGCTTCCTCTGCCTACCACAGCAAACCACAGATCACCGTCCCCTCACACTCGGGCCAGGATGGGACCTGCCATGTTCACAGGCTTCTCTAGTGCTGACCAGCCCCCAGCTGGTGTCTGAGAGACAGAACCGGGTCCTACATCCCACAGCAGAGGTCAGGAATGCCTAGTCCTGGCCCGAGGCTGCAGTCACTGCACTGGCTGAAATACCCGATAATGCAAGTCAGGCCTATCCGAAGAACGTGACTGTTTTGTAGATTGGACCATAAAGAAGCTGCCTAATCCACTTTTGGATCCCAAAATCCTGGTGGATCTGGAAGATTCAAAAATTCCCTTGATATATACCTAGCCCTTAATGCTGCACAGAGACCATGGGTATTAAGTAGCACAGGATGGGGCTCAAATGCAGTCTCCCTACTGCCTGGATCCTCCTGCTACCTGGACAGGCAACATGTCCATGCCCCAGCAACCAAATAACCTGCTGTGAAGGAGCGGGCACTGCCAGTTTTAAGAGAAAAAAAAATGTTTTGTGAAGTGAAACCTTCACACAGGAACAAGATCTCAGTGAACATTCAAATGCCAACAAAATACAAATCAGAAGGGCTGTATCTCTTTCTGAACACTAAAGTCTTTCAACTTCTTACGACTTTTTTTAGCACCTCCTGGTGAAAAGAAGGACCTTAATCAGAGCGGTTTTATCAGTGAGGATGACGTGAGGTGGAAGTATTTGCAACACTGACATCTTGTGCCTTTGCAGGATAGATTTCAGTGCTGGCTGCCTGCAAGCACTCAACCTGAGACGCAGCAACACTCCCATCGTATCCTCAAGCCGGTGAAGGAGGAACTGGACTACAAACACTGCCCTGTGCAGCAATCCTGATACTGCGTCTGCAGCGCACAGGCCTTCCAACAGCTGAGGTGTCGCTCCCCTCGTGCCGGAGACTCCGCAGAAGGCAGCAGCTGAGCTGCAGACACAGCAGCTATTCCGGCCAGGGGAGAGGCTCCAAAGGCAACGGGCAGGCTGACACCGGGAAGCGCAATCTGTTCATTCCTCTCTATACTCACATGGGAGGCATGTTTTGCAACCGGTCAGATTTCAGTGGGATTTTGTTAGTAACAAGGGAGGAAATGAAACGAGAAGTTTAAAAGTCACTGAGAGGTCCCAGTGCTCTAAGCAACACTCCATCCCAAACAACACACACCAGTGATCTGGAGGAAAACCTCTTTGATCCTCTAGTAGAACACAAGCTGAAGGACAAACTCATTCAAGGGTGTTGATAGTGTTAAGATCCTGTCATCTATGATCACCTGCCCAGCAGTGCCGTGGCTCTGCCCCCACAGGCACATCCAGAGCGTTGCTTGGCGTGTGCTTCAGCTCAGGGAAAGAATTACAGAAGAAACAACAGCTACAACTACAGCATCCAGCTACGCTTCTGCAGGGTAGCAGCTTTAACACTTCAGCTTGTATTTGAAGTTCCCATTTAACGTGCAGAGTGCTCATAATAAATAATACAAAATCTCAAGACTTTACTCAGGAGACTGCCAAAATATTACTAACTTGGACCAGGTTTAGAAATTACACAGAACTGTAAAACTCTTTTAAACCATCACTGTCCTTTCAGCACTGTTATTCAGAGGAGATGAAGGCAGGACAGAGGCCCTGCCAAGCCAAAGGAGAGCAGAGCTCAGCTGATGGCCTCACCTCATCTAAAATCCACTGCCAAGAGGCAGAAGCCCATGGAAAAGGGAATAGCTGCTGCCCCCCAACATATCCCAAGTTATTGAGTCCAGGGGTTCATAAACGGAGTTTCTTTCTGTCTTCCACCAGCCATTATCATGCATCCAAGGCACAACTGTTTATAAAGCTTCTAAACAAACAGCATACATTATTATACAACTGTGGAAATTTCCCTTCCTTTCCAGTCCAACTATGCTCTTAGTTGACACTTTATGGCGATTCCACAGATGGAATAAGCTTTATGGGAAATCTCTGCTCTGACATGGGAGGAAGGATAAAAGGAGAACATTTCTCCTTTCACATTTTTATTTTTTCAAATTTTATTTGGCCAGATTTTGTTCCATCTCTTCTGGCCCTAACTTTATCTCACTCTCTTCTTGTGTGACTGTCTCCCAGCCCCAACCACAGCCCCTCTCCTTAGGATGCCTTTCATTTCTAACGTGTATTTTTAAATTCATGGAAGCAGAACTGAACTCGGTCTTCTGGAGACAGAGAGCATTTTACTCCCATAACTGTGTGCTCAGTATCTTCCAATGCTATTTTTGGCCCCCATCAGCTTTTTGTTGGATTCTGTTGGCGTGTTTCTCCTTCGACAACTGAGGCACAGGGGCCGGAGTTTCCACAGTGACGCCAAGGTCTTTCCTGAACACTGACTCAAAGCAGAAGTTAACAATGCATGAATGTCCATGTCGTTTCTTCGGGGACCCAAGAGACTCCAATAAACTTGATGTATCATCATGTTGGCTCTTTCCTGACCTGCGGCAGGCCCACCTGATATTCCTGCCTCCCAGAGCCTGGAAAGAAACCAATTTGGGTCTGTCTGAAAGATTTCCCACTCTGTGTTCAGCCACCTTTTCCACAGAGATAACAAATGGTCTGGAACATCATCAGGAAGAAACGTTTGATTTATCCTTCAAAAGCAGTTTATTTATCTCTGTCTTTGGTCTGTCTTCTATTTTGTGACACTTCGTTTTACTTAATATTAGCTCTCAAAGGGGTAGGTTTTTTGTCTTTTTTTCCTTTTTTTGCAAGTTATATTAACACACTAACTAGTATCTATCTCTCCAATCTTCAGCTGACAACTTCAAAGAATTCAAACAGGTCAAAAATACTGAAAGCAACCTCAGCAACATGGCCAGACCATGCCATTTGGGAGACATCTTTTTTTCTACTATTTCGATTATTTTAAAACTGATTTAACAAGCAGTGGCCCACTCTGAGAGCTTGGAAGCAAACAAGCTGCCTACTGCCCTCCAAATATGCCAAGCTCTGAAGCACATTCAAAGCAATTCACTTTGCCCATCCAGCTGGATGCACCACGTCACCAGCCCGCAGCTCTACCAGGTTTTGTCCTCAGTGAAGCATCCTGCCAGAGCTGTATCCTGCAGAACTGGATTTAATTTGTACAGACAAAAGCAGGATGGTGACCTTAACTAACTGTGGCTACTGGCATTCCAGAAGAGGTCTGTCTCCATACAGCTGTGCATGGCTATGGGTGGACAGATACATCTTCATTTTCCCCTGTATCCAGGATTTACAAATTTGAAAACAAAAATGGGAAAAAATCGACATTCATTTTCCAGTCATTACTGTAAGAAAGATGCCCTAAACATGAAGCAAGATAAAAGCTTTGAGCTGTAACAAATGCTGGTGGCATTTTATTCATAACCTTGTCTAGAAAGGGAAACCGTAGAGTTGCTTCCACTTAGGAATAAACTACACAAGAAACTCAGATCATCTCAAGTCTTTCCCATCAACCACTTGCAACATCCTCTACTTTCTCTACAGCAAGCTACAAGGAAAATGCATGAGACTGAAATAAAGGGACAAAAGGGCACTCGAGCACCCAGTGTTTTCTTTGTCAATATGCTCAGATACCCAAACAGTTGCACAAAGCCAAGAAATAAATGCAAAAGCAGCTGCTACTGCTTTCAGATGGCAAGCAAAGGCATTCTCTTTAAGGATGTCTCAGACACTGTTTCTGTCAGCTGACCCCAAGCTCATTTGACAAAGTCTTTAAGTCATGCTATATTTCTCATTAGGAAAGATTAAAATCTAACAGGAGGTCTTGCATATCAGCCACATCCTTGTCAGGGACGATTTGATGGATGTTATTTTTCTTAGCCAGGCTAGACTATGATATGGCATCTTACAGCAAATTGCTGCTTCATCAGCAAAAGCAACATGAACACTGCCCTGAAACTTGAAGAATGTGCAACCATCTGGGTCCTGGCTTCTAACTCAGATGAAAGATGCTATTTTTCATCTTTTTTCTCTCAACCTATTGTCTTACACATGAGTAGAAACATCAACAAGAAAGGCTCCTTCTGCAACAAGTATTGTCAATCGACTTCTACAGCAAAATTCACCATCTGTTGCTTCTTTTTATGTCTTCTATCAAGTATTGGGAAAAGCATCTAGCTGGATACCAGCCAGGAAAATTTCAGGTCAAGATAATCAGAATAACTTAAAACAACTGTGCTGGAATTTAAAGCATCTGGCTTATTCAAAGTGGACTTCTTCATGAGAACAGGAATCTCTGCTCCTGCTTTCTTCTAAAGGGAGAATTGCCTTCAATTCTGTACTCTGGCCTTAAAACCCAAACTGGAGATGCCTTGAGAATGCCCCATGAAGCTGGCCACAAGATTTTATTTTTACACTCCAAATCCCATTGGGTCACTTTTTCTCCAGCTCCACCAAACACAAAATTCAACAGAAGCACTTGCTTGAATTGCTATCAGCTGTACATGTTCTCAGCTCTATCCAGTCTACAAACGCTTTGAAATGATGCACACAAATGTAAAACCAATGTTTCCAACACTAGTACAAATTAAATGGATAAAAGGTTCCAAGCTTCCCTCTTTGTAGATGCTCATAAGCAAAAGAGATTGAAAGTAGGAAGTAGATTCCATATATATGTCCAGAAAAGCATGCAAATTGAAGGACTAAGCCCAAGTGCATGCAGAACTAACATCTAAACCTACAGAGAGGCTTATTTCGAGTGCTCAGTAACCATTAAGACTGTTGAAACAGAACATGAATTAATAGTTTATTAATTCAAAGAGTTCTGGTTAGCACATTAGGAGTCAAACTGTAGAAACACTTTCAGTTTTATTTTAGTCTCCAGGCTTTGTCTCTGTATGGAGCTACAGAATAATGCTTGGACATGGCCCAGCTGACGTGCCCTGCGCAGCAAACCCCACTCCTGGCTGGGGAACGTGGGGAGCAGGGACTGTGCACAAATCTGGTCCTTCCAACACTGGCTCCCAACAACCTGGTTCCTCTGGAACAAAGCTGGCAGCTCAAAGTAATGAAAACCTGGGAAGTGTGAGGGGGACAAGAAAAGGGAGTATACTCACACCTAAATTTTAGCATTTTAACTTCAGGATTTCCTTTTTTTAAACTACAAGAGCAAGCCATGCAGCTGTAGAAGAAAGGAGATTCTGGGTTCCCTCTGTGCCACCCCCGATTCTCTCCCGGCTCCCTCCTTCAGGATGGTTTTAGCCACTTGGAAGCAGCTGTTCACTTCACATTCCAAAGCCAGAGCTCATTTACTGTAACACCAGGATGGCCGTGCCTCTCCGGCACCCCCTTCCCACGCGAATGAAGGAGCTTTTCTGAGAAACGTGCCAGGTGACACCGCCTGGGGTCAAGTGCCAGGACGCCTCAGTGTCCCAGTCCTTCCAGTGGGACACAGCGGGGCCGAGCTAGGGGCTGACGGCCGCGGCACGGGGCACTGCCACGCGCAGGGCTGCCCTGTGCCGAGGCTCTCCGGACAAAGCCCCTGCAGCCACCCTGCAGGAATATTCACTTCTCCCCAGTTTCTTCCACCCAAGCAGCAAGGGAGACTTTCATCCCCAAACTCCTGAAGGGGTCTTTGCACTGACTAACGCCAGGCTTCTCGCGCAGATGCTTCAGGGAGGGCTTCCTGCATAAACAAGTGATGCTCACGGGGAGAGGATTTAGAGTCCTTAAATTAAAAACTGAATTTTCCTTCCACCTTATTAGGAGCTTCAAATACAGACAAAATGAGCCCAAAGCTGAGCTGCAGTCTTCTCCTTCCCCTCTGACCACAATTTCTGAGAAAAGTAGGCCAGATATTAGTGACCGAACATAGTTTCAAAAGGGGAATGTGTAAAGATATAAATCTATTTTCAGGCACTTTAACTGGGTGGCCTATTTTCGACAAGTCCTGCAGTACTCCAGAAACGTGTGTTTCACACCTTCCAAAAGCAAAAATAAGGCTATCTACTTTGGCAGCTAATTGCAGATACCCAATTTTCTGCTCCACAATAGATGTACAGTATCTATTTAAGCCAAACCTAGGAACGTGCTTGCCATCAGAGGCTTGCTGTATCAAGTATGTATATGAGTATTGGAGGAAGGGGTTCCCAGCCTGAAAAATACGACATCTAAAGGGAAAAGACAAGCACAAAGAAAAGGCAGATGCTCCGGGCTGACCAGAGGTCATGCAGCAAGACAGACCCAGGGCCGAGCAGAAAACCCCAGAATTCCAATCCAGAGCCTTACACGATCCATCACATCGAGCTTCTCCCTGCTGGACACAGGGATATAGGCATCTGGTCAAGTAGTATTTCCTTAATTATGAGAAAGAGATAGGGAGAGAGAGAGAAAGAGAGGGAGAGAGAGAGAGAAACAAAGAGAGAGAGAAAAAGAGAGAGAGAGAGTCCAGTTAAGAAATCCAGAGTAAAAATAATGGTGTGGTGTTTTGCTTCATTCCTTGACATTTCTGAAAATCAGAAAGTAGCACCCAGAGCAGTAGCATCTCATAATAGAGTAAACAATCAAACATAAACGGTTTCAATTACATACTGGGATGAAAATATCATAGCTAAATGGTTTTATATTATCTCGCATGTCCTCAGGGGATAGTTCGTGTGCTTCAGAGAAGACTGTTGGGAGAGGGAAATTCAGAAGTAACAACTCAGTTCACACAAGAAATCTGTCTTGCAGAGGAACTCTATTTAGTGACAAATCTAAATTTTCTACAGGAATTATTAAAGAATCTAAGAACAAGAACGTATTAAAATAATGAAAAATCATCCATATGGAAGCAATTAAAGAAAGAAAGGCCTGTAATACTTAACTATCTGAGAAACCAGTTAGTCACTTGAAACAGAAAAGGAAGCTGACGCATATGCAAATACTAAGTAGCGTGACTAATAAATAACGTTTACCTTGGTCCTGGTTTTAATTCTTTCAGGTTAGGTTATTACTTATAAGATATGTAGGGGATTTAAAAAACTTTCAGCTTTTAAACTAAAAATGCAAGGCAATGCAAAAAAAAAAAAAAAAAAGGCTAGATCCACAAGCATAGTCACAGGGAATATCTACTACCATATTAAGCACACTTAAAAAGTCAGATCTTGAAGTTCTGCGCGTGTAAGACCACAGCTTTTGAACACGGCCTCAGAAAATTTCGTTATTTTCCAAGAGGTCAAAGCTTAAAAACAGCTGAGACGGCTCCAGCCACAAAATGCCCTGTTAAAAATGCAATTTCCATTAATCCCTGTTCCCGAGCTTTCCCCAAATGTTAAGAGTATCCAATCTAGAGCATTTTGATATCAGAAGCCATTCTTCACAGATAAGTAAACACAGCAGCACAACTGCTGAGAGAACTCAGTGCGAAGCCAAGAAACCTTTCCAGAGATTTATTTCGGAGCGAGCTGCCAGCGGCACAGGACACAAGCTGGGAATGCAAACTATTCTTTAAAAGTCTTTTAAAAAAGCCCCAGAAGTGAAGGGATCCGAATGAGCAGCGCTTTTAGAGCTTGCTTTAAAATAACAGACAACAGGAAAGAGGAAGCCAAAGCCTGGATCAGACTAGTTCTTTCGGAAAAATAATCCACCAAAATCAATGCTGAAGTATCTCTTGCTGAAGTTCTTTGATGAGAACAGAGGCGTTTCCTTGCAAGGTCAGAATTTGGAAAAAATACATGATTCACACAAGAGCTGCTAGTTGCCCGTGGGCCATGGGGTGCCATCACAGTGCCAGTTTAGGACCTGGGCAGGTCATTTCCCTGTTTTGCCCAAGCTGCACGTGCAGCTCCTGCCCGTTGCTGTGCAGTGCTCGTCCAGCTCAGTTCGCTCCCCGCCACAGACTGCGGCAGCAGGGACAAGAAGGGGCCACAGGGCAACTCTCCCACCCCTTGCTCTGGTGCTAGATCAGAGCGTTCCCTTTTAGTCATGCCTAGGACTCCGTACAGAGCATCCTACAGGGCTTGCAGCGAGATAGGCAGTTTTAGACGCTTCAAAGGGACACTCCTTTCATGGGAAACACGGAGATTCCCCTGTTGGAAGGACAGGCAAGGCACTGGCTGGGAGGCCGAGGTGCTAACGCCCTTGAAGCCAGACTGCTGGTGGCTGGAGAGGCCGGAGGCTGCGGGGCCCTCAACCCCAACCAGCCAGAGGCAGATCTTTAATCCTGCCGTTCCTCTAAGCTCTGCAGAGCTGAAATGAACTGTAAAGGGAGTACCGTAAGGAGAGACTGTGCTACGCTTGGATTTACTCTAAACCGTAATGCAAACACAGAGGTAACGATCACCTACACTGAAAAGGGCCTCTGAGGGACACACTGGATCTTCATTTTAAAGATTTTCCCAAGCATACAATTCTGCTTAAATATCCTCACAGAAATGGCCAGTCCTCTCACAAGACACTGCCTTGGGAGAGGGAAGCTCCTACACTGAACTGAACCCATCCCAACAAATTTGTGTCTTGTGAAAAACCAGGTTATTGCAGCTAACTGTTACAACCCTGATCCTGATGGTAACTTCCATTTTGAAATTCCAGAATAACAGCAACCAAAACAAAAAATAACAACAACAAAAAAGGAAGCTCTTAATACCTCATTCCTCATTCTGTTTAGAAATGCAGCACTTCTTACTTGAGTTTCCTCAGTGCTTGTGACCTTGAGGGTTTCACAGGACAGCGGCAAAGCAGAAAACCCATTTTGGCAGGTGAAAACAAGGAGAGGAAAAGCCTCCCCACACACCATGCTGTCCACAGGGACCTCTTTGTGGTCTCCTGAATTTCTCACTGCAAATCATTACATGCAGGAATACAGAGACTGATCAACTCAGGCCAGGCCAACAGGTTAGCCAATTATTCTGCTCTCTTGAGATTTCCTCTGCTAAATATAAAAGCTGAATTCAAGGTTTATCTCATGGTATTTATGATGATGAGATAGAAATAAGCTGAGATGTAGTCAGAGAGGGGGTTATGGCCACCTAACGCTGCCATGGGCAGTGAAAACTGCTTTGTTCTCCTTAATTTCTCATTTGTATCAACAGTTTCTCTGCAAAGTGTCAGATTTAACTGAATCCAAACCTACTTTTTTGTTGGTTTCTTTTTTAATCCTTACGGATTTCTTTTTCTCATTGGTTTGACCAATTTCAGCCAAAGAGACTGAAATGTGTGCAAGACAAATTACTTGCAAAAACGGTACACTCTCCTGAGCACATTGTTCCCATAGAGACAATAATAATATCGATAACAATAAAAATTACTGACTCTTTCCACTGTCAGACCACAAAAACAAGCACTTCTGCAGAGCCTGAGTTGCTCTCAGAACTTCCCTCCCCCTCATTGCCAGACCCATTCCAAAACAAAATCCTTTAAAACCAACTGAACACTTTCTCCTAAAGAGATTCCAAATCTAAGGGAGAGGTGTCGCAAATTCCTAGTCTTATTTTTATTTTTACATATTTGAGAGGCTCCTAGAGACACAGCTTTGGGGCCAGGCTGTAGGCCTATAACTCCAGAGTTAAAAAAATACAAATTGACAAGCTCCTTCTCTGCCCATAAAGACAAGGATAACATGATCATAATGGTAACAGCACCACAACTACACTAAAACATAGTTCAGAAAAGCATTTCCCTGGAAACATAGTAAAAAGCATAGTGTTGTTACTTCTAGAACTGCTCTAGATTTAATCTCAAAAGAAAAACTTCAAGAAAGAGCTGTGCTTTAGCTGCTAAATACTAGCTATTATTACCTACTATCAATGAAAAGATGTATAAAAAGAAGGGTGTAAAATACCAAGCACCAGCAGTCTCCCCACCTTTTGTTTAAAGGCAAGCAGGAGAAAAACACCTTTAAGCTCAAAAGAACGAGATACTAAAGTCTCTAGATCAGCACAGAAGCTACGCAGCTCAGGTCAGGATGACAGTAGAAAGGGAACTAAAGTCCCTAACTTAGTTAACAGTTAAGATACTAGAACCATTCAGCCCCGCAGGGGCCCTTCCAGATATTGGTGCACAGCTCCACGGCTGCCAACCGAAGGGAACAGTCTGCACCAGGTCAACAGCCAACGCCAGAAGCACCTTTATTTTTCGCTCTACAAATCAGCTACAGCAAAAGGATTCCAGTATTTCTGAAACATCTTAGTTACCTCTACCCTTTCATGTCTTTTAGTCCTTTCCAGGAGGGTTTTTCATTTTTTTTCCATGAATCTCCCCTATACCCAGGTTTCGGAATTCCCATAACAAGCTTGTACAATCATGTCAATTTACAAGCACACACAAAATATAATGTTTTCCAGAAAATTCTGGGGACTGCTCTCTGTAATAAATACGCTCTCCGTTAAGGCCACATCATATCTGAACCAGCTCCCAACCTCCTTTCACACTTTAAAAAAACAAAGAGTGCTGGATTCCAGAGGACAACCCTGTGACATAGGAAAGCTTCAGTCTTTGGGCTCCCAGGAAAAAATAGAACACCAGGGGGTCAAAGCCACCAACTAGAATGACGTGCCCAGTCCCCCGGAACCAGCTGCCTCTTTCCTTAGAAGGCACAAAAGAGAAAGGTGCCTGCGAGAGCAGGCGACCGCCCTACCTTGCATGTAGGCCTCTATTTGTCGAATTAGCTCGTAAGACTTGGAGCGGTCCAGGAGCGTCCGAATCGCTGGAAGAGGGTCCAGGATGATGGTTTCAGGATGCGCATCGATGTATTCCTGTAGAACAAATATGGAGTTTAAAAAAATAAAATAAAAAAAGCATTAGGTTGGCTGAAGTACGTTGGAAATACTGACTTATAATATTCTAAACAATCTGCAGTTTCTCTTCAAGAGAAGGCAAAGAGGGAGGCACCAGCAACGTGCTCACGCTGGCAGTGCCCAGTCCGGACAGGCACATCTGAATTAAACACCAACAGCCCAGCTGACAGTTTCGGGATGGCCAGTTCCTCCTGGGGACACACCAGGAGCAGGGAAACCTGCGCTGCAGCCACATCATCTCCGAAGGAGCCGGTGGCAGAGGGCCACAATAACAGCTGTGAGCAGCTGAGAAAAGCAATTAGGAGAAGAAAGATGACACGCTGCTATCGCGGGGTCAGCCCTTCAACTGCACTGAGTTACTGCACACCAACATCAAAACTGCCTGAGCTGAGCTCAGAATTAAATCTGGGTTCTTTAACCTTGTTATTATTACTGTCCTCTAACTGTGCTGAACACAGTGCTAGGAGCTGGACGATAAGGGCTGGAAATTGTTTGGCAGAGCTGCAAGGACTGCCGCTGCAGCAGCTCCTCCTGAGTTCTGCAAACATCCATTTTGCTACTTCTCTGAGCTCAGATTCTCCTCATTCAGCTACAAGAAAAAAGAAATATCCCTGCTCCCTGCAGTCATCTTGGCCATGAACATACATGGGCAGAGCTGCAGATCCAGCAAGATAAGTTGGCTTCCATTCCTACATCCTTGCCCCATCCTCGCCCTATGAAATCAGCGGGCTGAACAAGCGCCCATCTCACCCTCTCCAAGCCAGACAAACTTTTCCAAAGTTAAATTCTTCCTTTGTTTAATACAACTTCCCCCAAACCATCTTTGTATTTCCACTCATTTCTTCAAAAGCGTTTGTGCAAATGCATGGTAAACGCTTCTGCAAGTGACTGCCTTCATTAAACCCTGTTTCCTTGTGCTCCTTGCATCAGTGAATGACTCAGGAGTGCAATTAGGTGGTCCTTGCAGATGCACTTGGCCAGATACTGAGGTAAAAAAGTGGGGAAACTTACTGCCAGCAAGTGGCTTTGCTGCAAGCAGCGACGGCGACGCGGGCTGGGCTTTCTGTTGGTTTCCTTTTCAGGCAGGGGCAAGTTGCTGCTTGCTGCTGACTCAGCAGGCTGGGGCATGGCTTGCTGCAGAGGGCCTGTGCCTCCGAGCCTGCGAGCATCCAGCACGGGGTCTGGCGGAGCCACTGCATCACTCACCACACACAAGTGCCTCTTGGTCACGGGTGACCCACCCCTCGGTGGCACCAGTGCTGCCACATACGTGGCACATACAATAACCCCTGCAGAACACACACAGCAGTGTGCCGAGGACGTGCCCTCCCGTGCTGCTGCCTGGGAAAAGGAAGGCACGGAGCCTTTTCCAGCGTCAGCCACTGGGACTGTCAGACCCAGCTGCTGCGTGTCAGCCTTGCAAGCAGTGACCCTGGGCAGAAAGCTCCTCCTGGCCATCCCGCAGACGGGTTCACTGCAAGGCATTAACTCCCGGGACACTCAGAGGGTGATACTCATTAGCCCAGTGCTCCCAGCACATCCCGGGTTTCAAGCAGAGGGTACAGCTACCTAACCAGGCACTTCCAGCAGAAAGTACCAGGGACTCGGTCAGCTCACAAATACAGAAGAGATTTACCTGTTTTTAAAGAGTGAGTAACTTGTTCCCTTAGGCATCTTAAGGAAATACATCCGTGTTTCCCTACACATGCCCTGCTCACACGGCAGCCACAAGCCAACTTGCAGCATCGGGACGCTGCAGTGATGAGGGCGCTAGCCTGGACTTGCTGCTGATGAAAGTCAGCGTCCCTCAAGGCATCCACAGCACAAGACAGCTCTGCTGCCTCCCCGGGGAGCTGGCACACGGGGCGAGTTCAGCAGCCTGAGGGCAGGATGCCCCGGCGTAGGGCAGAGCTCACGACGCTGCCGTGCGGCGCCGCGTGAGCAGCAAGTCCTGAGACGTGGGCGCCGAGGAGGCCCTCGGGGCAGCAAACGCCCCAGGCCCTGCTGGTGCACGGGCTGCTCTTCCTTCCACACCACGGCGATCCCCCTGCCGGCAGCGGCCTCTGCTTCCACGGCGAATTCCAGCTGTCTCCGGGGAACAAGGGACACCTTGTCCCTCCAGGCATTCATCTGTCCTGTTATCTGTCCTGCCTTTGGCCTCCTTCTCCTTCCCATCCACGCTCACACTCACACCAGCCGCCAAGGGCTGAACAGTCTTTCCCTGTCCTCTAGTCCCTCATCCTTCCCAAGGCTTCTTGATACTCAGCCCAGCATTAATGACCATTCCTCACTTTTCTGTGCACTTGTGTGAGCAACATATTATGCTGGTTCATGTTACCCTGGGCACTTCCAGAGGGGGCCTTGCCTTTTTGTGCTTTCTTTAAGAGATTTGCTTTATTTACAATGATAATAAACCTAAACTGTTAAAAATATAATCATCTAAGCCCTAAGCTTGACACAGCTTAGAATGATGAAGTGAAAGCCAAACAAAATGATCCTGAAGCAATTTTACACCAGGTAGTACTTCAGCAGAAGCAAGTATCTAAGATGACTTCTGAGTGACTGATTTCTCTTCCAGCTGCCTTAAGGAGACTGCAACGAATCCCAAGGCGCACGGATAAAATACCAGTGCCCACAAAAGTGGGGGCTGTTTCCCAGAAACTTCTCCCACAGACTTTCCCAGAAAAGTCTCCCAGAGACTTTTCAGAGTCCGGAGAACTTCAAGCAAACAGTCTAATGCTGAAAGGAACCTCATGGAGGGCAAGTGGACAACCCCAGCAAAAACACACGGCAGCCTGAGCACAAGCTTCTGACCAAGGAGAACAGCCAATTTCCTGGCACCGGGCTCTTTTCTGCTCCCATTCTCCAGCTCTCCTACTTTTACAAGCTCAGGCACTCAGGCAGCCGAAGGGCACGGGGATGGGAAAACTCAGGCTGTCAGCACAGAGCGTGAGTGCAGATCTGCCTCATGTGAGCACAGCAAAGGCCCAGGAGCAGAAGCAAAGGTATTCTGGAGCTAACCTGCTGGGGATTCGCCACAGACCTCTAATTTTAACTGAATGCAGAAAAGCCTCCCCTTCGCAGCAAAGTCTCTCGGTATAGAGCGAGGCTGAGGTATTTTCCCAGGCCATGTCTGTACGAGCACAGACAGTGGTAACCCCTGAGGATCAGCACTGTTTAAGAGACACATGCATCAAAATGCACTCAAGGCCTTATAACTGTGCAGCTCTCCTCAGGGTACTGCCTAGCCAGGTATTTCCATCACGCAGAATTAAGGCTGCATTTAGGAACATCTCTCGTATGAGGAGAGCCTGAGTGAGCTGGGCCTGTTTTCTCTGGGGAAGAGAAGGCTGAGCGGGGATCTGATTAACATGGATAAGTTCATGAAGGGGGAATGTAGGGAGGAAGGGGCCAAGCTCTTCGCAGTGGTGGCCAGTGACAGGACAAGGTGCAATGGGCACAAGTTGAAGCACAGGAAGTGCCATCTCCAGGTAAGGAGGAACGTCTCTTCCCTGTGAGGGTGACAGAGCCCTGGCACAGGCTGCCCAGGGAGGCTGTGGAGTCTCCTTCTCTGGAGGCCTTCCAAACCCACCTGGATGCCGCCCTGTGCCCCGTGCTCTGGGTGTCCCTGCTGGAGCAGGGGGGTTGGACTAAATGATCTCCAGAGGTCCCTTCCAACCTCAACTGTTCTGTGATTCTGTGATCCAAGACAAATATCCCAGTCCCCTGTGGGCTTGTACGTTGCCAAGGTTTCTCAGTCTCCTGCACCTCACCCCACTACCTCTCCAGTGCATATAAAAGAAAGGGTTCAACATCTATGCACAGAGAAGTACTCAAAAGACAGCAAAAGCACCCTAGTTGTTAACTACTTACAGCTAATTCCCACAACAAGAAACTATAATAGGAAAAAATACTTTTGCCAGATTCACAGGAATAACTATGGCACCAAGTAAACATGGACTCTTTACTGGAAACTGCTGCTCATTCAGACATATTTCACTGAATACAATCTCAGGGAGGTTACTCAGGAGGCTGGAAAAGCGCTGCTGTTGCCCCAGTGGTGAACAGCGATGCTCCCACAGAGCAGAACGGCTCCTCTGTAAGAAATACCAACCTCCTGATGCCACAAAGCCAGGGACTCTGAGAAGCGATGGCACCTGAGCCAGAACCAAGAGGACGTTGAAAAACAGAGCAGATGCAGCAGGAAAACAGAAACAGTGAAGGCAACGGATAGTTTTAAAACAAAACCTTTCAACTGTCAGTGTTCAACATAGCTCTGGTCAGCCCAACAAAATGACCTTGGATTTACCAAAGATGGCAGCAGGCTGGAGCAATCCCGGCAACAACCTGGAGGGTATTTAGGCTTCCCAACAATATTTTGGAAGGGCTCTGTCCCTGGGCTGCAGTGCAGCTTGACCCAGACACCGTCTGTGTTTTCCTCTTTGTAATCTTTGACATAACAAAAGCAAACAAGGGAAAACAAGGACTTTTAAGCAGATCCTCTCTTTGTGTTCCACGCTTGGCATTCGGGAATGCAAGTGCAGTCCTGCTCCTGGCAGGAGGCCAGCAATGAAACGGGAAATCAAAGAGGGTCCAAGTATTTCACATTCCCTCATTCCCCATTAAACAACTCTAGATAAAGCCCCACGATTAAAATACAAATTTGTGGGTGGTGGTTTGGTTTTTTTTTTTTAGAAACATATTTGTATATAAGAATAGAACTGTTCATCATTCTACTCAGAGGTAGCTAAAATACACATACTTTTAAAAATATTTTAACAGAATGTTGATATCATATCTATGGCAAATATTAGGGCAATAGACGATAAGAGATACTGAATGACTCACTGACTTGGTTTTATTACTGAGTAATAAAACTTCCATGATCTTTTGTTTAATATTAAACAGAAGTTCCATGCAAAAATGTTAGCAAATATAACAGGAACTGTTTGTATGTACATTCTCCTGTGTTCAGAAACATGAGGATGTCTGTTTCTAACAGCAGACTAATATTTTTCAAGGGGAAAAACAGATGTAAAGAGATGCACAAACTTGCCTAAAGACACAGATGGAGACTGCATCAGATTCAAAAATACCTAAATTCCTTTTCCTTGTCTTGGATGTAGATGCTCTTTTTGATGAACATTTTCCAAAAGAAAAAGCACAGGCAAGCTGGATTTTGAACACACTGATCTCACATTTGCTCATCCCTTTAACCTGAAAGATTCCTGCAACGGAGAAGAAGGGGGATGTGTGATTTTCTCTCTTATTTTTCTGTTTACTCTGCATGTGAAAGCCTCTTTCTGAATACCCGACTTCCCTGCTTTTCCTTCAAGAGTCATCCAATTTGGTTTCACAAATACCTACCACAGGAAGCTATTTGTCAGTGAGCACTTGGTGGGCAGGTTTTGAGTTCACTTTGCCTGCTTGTGAGGCTCTTCCAACACGAGCAGATGAGAAAATTGTTTTTCAAGTGGAAAAGCACAGATACTGGCCTGTGAATCCACGCATGAACAGACCACTTCAGCTCTGTTTCCCATCCTGTGACCCCCCCCCAAAAAAAGATTATTTAGCTTGGAGAGCTTCCTTTGATTTTTCTCTTGCTCTGTCTCAGCAAAACATGTGGAAAGAAGTTGGAAATGTGTCTTTTCCACTTGCATAGTCTCCAAGGGCACTAATCACCTTCTTGAAGCCAGGACTTCCCATGAAAGCAGCTACTGCAGCACAAACAACGCACCCTTCCCTTTTCAAGCCCTAACTCCTTTCTTTCCAAAATATCCTGCTTGCTTTCCCTCCTCCTGGCCCCAGACCCTTCTAAGGAAGCTTATGGAGCAAGAATAGAAGAGCTCTTCCTGGAAACCCTCAGAGTAGGAGGACCAACAGGAAGAAATACGGTAGTGGGGAAAAAGAAGCAAACATTTTAAATTTACATCAACGCGACAACAGAAGCCTGGCATAAAAATAGCTTGTTATCTATCTTTTCAAGCAGGCTAATGCAAAGAGAACCTTGGCGCGAGAGCTTATGAAAGGCAAATTAATAACCCTATTGATTTTCCATCACCTGAAGCATCATTTTGAACGGAGCAGACCCATAGGAAGCTGCAGCGAATACAGCTGCTCGAGCCTCTGCATAGCCACGACAGGCAGCCGTCCAGAGCGTGTCTTCTTCTCTGGGGGCCCAACACGCTGCATGTGCAGGGGGCTGGACAGGGTGATCTCTAAAGGTCCCTTCCAGCCTTAAGGATTCCGTGATTCTGTGTTCCTCTGGTCAAGAAGGATCCAAGAACTGGGGCAGTTTTTATTATGATTATTGATCTGTCTGGCCTACCGCTACTCTGGCTAGGTGGGGAGGCAAAATATCATCTCTCCCCTCCTCAAATAAGCACACTATAAATCAAAGTTTTCTTGCCTTTACGGGATCACTTCCGTGCCCTTCCCAAGATGCAGGTTGTGATGATTTCACCTTTGGACGGGATCACTGGGTAGTCATGTTTAATGCAACAGAAAAGAGCTGCCAGTGCCCTCCTGTGCAACTGCGGTCCCAGGCAGCAGGAAGACCTCAGAGCTCAGCGCCTAGAGCCACCTGCAGCTACAGGCCCCCGGGCAGCAGGCAGCCCCTCCTTGCCATCTGCAGCCTTGAACAACTGCTTTTGACAAGGTGATTGATTGAGAACAGCCAAACAGCAAGGGAGAAGGGCACGCGAGGAGGCTTCCCAATCCCCCGGTATCTGCAGCAGACCCTGGCACTGGATTTCCCGGACTCCGGAGCGCTGGCACATGGACCATGTAACTGGGAAACCAGTTTCCTATCCAGCTCTCGTGGGAGGTGATCTGGGCCTCTACAATGCAGTTCTAAAAAATATTTTTTTCCAAAGGTTATAAATGTAGCTTGGCCGATTGTTCCTCGTCCCACAGTCAAGGATGCCTTGCACTCTGCTTCCTGGAAGACAGTTTTACAGAGACAACAGTGAAACAGGTGCCAGGTTTTGCCTTGCTGCTACGTTTATATCCAAAAGCAGGAAAACCAGCATCACAATTTTTCGATTGCCTGATCTGCTCAAGATCATCAGATTTTTTTAGGTCAATTTAATAAACAAGAAGGGAATCAAACTATTTCCACTTGCCTGCAGGTGCCAGAAACACCACAGCGCTTTGGTGAGGTCTCACACCCAGGCAGCTCTCTTGCAAGACTGTCTCTCTTCTAAGCTACTCATTGATTTGAGTCAAAAATAAAAAGCAAAAAGCAAAACACACCTTACACAAGCAGATTATTACAAATTATTCCTTCTAGGGAGCACACACCTCATCTTATTTTCTAGTAGTTCTCTAAGAAAGAAAAGCAAAGCAGCAGAGGAAAAGGAAACTGCTGTCGTGTTGGAAGGTGCCTCGGTGAAGATAAAGGATTTCATCAGGTGGCAGAGACTGCTCAAACCTGCTCCGTCAATGGGATGTCATCACAGCCACTACAATGTCCTATCAGGGCTCCAATCAGAAACAAAACACCCAGGTTTATTTTCCTCTGACAGTCGTTCTTTGCTGCCTATTAACCTTGAAAGAACCTCAAAAGGAAATTATCCTCATTTTCTCTAATTTACAACTTTTGAGGAAAAAAAAGGAAAAAAAAATGAGGACAGAAAACAGAAATGCTGAACCACATCACGGAAGGCCCTTCTAGTGCTCCATGCACTATGCTGCACTTTGCAGGAAGATGACATAATCCTCAAAAAGAGTGAATATGTTGGACAATGAAGTATTTACTGAGCAACCAACAGCAAGGAAAGAAAGGGCAGAAAGAAAAGAAAGAACATCAAGTTCTCTTCTAACATTCTTGGCTTTTTTATTATTTTCATTTGTGGTGAAATTTAATACTAGTAAAATGAAGGCCTTGAAGGCACTAGCCAGCTGGATCCAAGCATTTCGCAAGAAGAATTAGACAAGTTCCTTAGTGCAGCCCCGAAAGAGCCTTTCTAGAGCTCGTGTGGCCGACACGGCTGGGCTGGGCGACTGCAAATCACAGCTAGGCAGAAACGTCCAAAAGGCACCAGGTTCTGCCAAGAGACTAAAACGACCGTCACCTGCGACATGAAACAAAGATGACGATTTAGAGAGATCCTCAAAACACAACTCTTCGCTATTCACTCTGTTTCCTCGGCATAGAAGATGCTAAGGCAAGCTCATCCTTGGTGCCCATACAGTGATCTTTACCCACTTGATTTTCTTCTCATACCAACACAGTCAGTTCACCTGCATTCGCCAACCAAGGCAGGAGACAGGGAACTATTTCCTCACCACCTGATTTGCAGAGACACTCATCCTCAGCTCCATCTGCCTCTTGTACCTGAGATCCAGAAGGAAAATACCAAGAACACACTGCTGCAGACAGGGGTTTTCTAACGTTACTGTCTAAGGACAGTGTTTTCTAAGTGTTAATCACTGCTTATTGATTAACAAAGCCTCAGGTAACTCAAGACTTCCCTGGCTGGTGTGTCGCACAAGTATCCGATGTGGGAGCAAGCCCACTGCTTCCTACAGCAGGCAGCACGTGGGCCAGCTGCACAGCACTAGCAGAACAAACGACTTCAGATTTCCCACCAACGTCCTGCAAATTAGCTTCCTAAGAATCAAAGTATCCCTCCAACTCTGGTACACACGAGAAATTACAAAGTCCTTTATTAAGAGAGACTCATTTATTAAATGGAGACAGTGAGCTGAGGCGCAGAAAGACATGAGCATTCAACAGCAACAGAGACAGAAAGAGAGCTGAGAACTGGATTCCAGCTTTATTGTCTAGTCTTTGGCTTAGTTATTTCTGCTTCGTTTTATCACAAGCTAAACCTGCACGAGCTCAACCTGCCTCCCGTTTGTTTTCTGTTATTCTTAAAAGGCAACAGACAGGTCTGCAAAAGTACTTGAGGAAACAGAGTGCTTGTGAGCTACGTGGACTTGTAAGTCACTTTGTCCCTATGTAAGCCCTGCAGGAAGCACTTGATGCCCAGTGTCAGGCTGTGCAATGCCCTGGCAGGGCTCTCCAGGACTCGCTGAGATCAACAACTGCTCTCAGGCCTACACATAAGTCAGCAGGTTGTGAGGAGCACAACACCCAGGCCAAACCCCTGGCCTGACAGGTCAGTCATTACTTGAGCTGCTGCATGAGATTAAGCCCATACTGCTTTAAAAAAAAAATCAGTAATATGAAACAGAAGAGATGCTGTTAACCTGGGAAAGAGCAAGGAAGAGAAGACCTGGGACAGGAAACACAAGCCAGCATCAGAATTCGCTTGCCCTGGCTGCCAAGGGAGTGGTTTTTGGTGATTTCCTTCTGCAGGGCATTGAAAAGAAGGATCTCTGACTTACCAATGTCAGCAAAGGCAGCAGGAGCTGCAGCAGAGCGGTTAGAAGGAGCAAAGCAGAGGAACAAACAGCTGTGCCCTCTGTAACCTGGGTCACCTTGGGCACAACGACACTCTTGATTTATTCCTCTAATGGGAGAGGAAGGAGAGGCAGGTCTGAATTGTTGAACCTGCACACAAGGCTGTACTTGAACACGAGGTAAAGTCGCATTTTAGGGCAATGTGAGTCTTTTTTTTAGGGCAACATGAGTTTTCTTGTCAGAAACCAGAATTCAGGTTTAGGGACTTGGAGAGGGCATTCCCGGAGCTGCAGCGAGCTCCTGGCGGGGAGAACAGCACCAAGGGAGGAGCTGGCGGGACTCAAGTACTAAAGAAAGCTTAAAAGTTGTGATCAGAAGATCAAGGGGGTGAAACTGATGCATCACCCACGACAGCAGCAAATGAATTTGATGACCGAGACAGAAATTGGTGATTTCTGGGAGTTTTGCCATCCTTTTAAACATGGACTCCAGTCTCCCTCCCTCTATTTTGAAAAAAAATAAAAATAAAAAGTGGATATTTGAGAACTCTGTTGCCAGCATTTGTGTGCTGAAAATGAATTATATTTTACTCTCTGAAAAAATGCAAACTGCACAATAATAAAATATTTTCTTCCCCATAAATGCTCAGAAAATGGAAACAACATCCCCACATATGCTTCTTAATATTATGTTGTATTATCTATGTGAGTTTGACTTGTATTAAACATTCATGATTTCTAACAGTTTTAAAGAGTAATTTCATTTCAAATGTTTTGTGGTTGAAAGAAAATATTACTGTAGTTATTATTTGAAATAAGATATTTCAACATATACGGTTTTGAAAAATCTGAGAATTTCAGAAGGAGCTTTGGGTGGGCTTGTTTCTTGTTGACAGAGCAAGTGTTCACCTGGCGGGTTATCCCCTGCCCAGCATCAGAAACTGGTTTTAGGGGTTTTTAAGGCAGGGTTTAGGCTCGGCGCGGGCACCGCAGCGGCGCCTGGGCTCTGGCTGCAGGGCTTGAGTTTTAGTCAGCCGTGCCCTGCTCCACATGGGGGTCCTTTCCCCTCTTTGGTTCTCAGTCCTTCCCATCTATAGCATGAGTGCCCTGGGAAAGCAAATTATTTCATGGTTGAAATTCCAAAAAGGTTTGAGCCCAAGGCGCCTGAAATCCATCACGACCTCTCTAGTTTGTGCAGTCACTGACAAGCTCCAGGGGCCGTGGGCAGTCGATGCTGCACGACCTAGAGATCAGCAGTCACCTACTCTGCAGAGAACTGGCACCAGAGGGCCAGGGCCACCAGGCAAATCTTTTCCTCTCCTGTACAGGCTTGAATAATACATAGGTAGGAAGACATAGAAAAGCTTTGTAACTGCAGCAGAGAGAATATTTTCTCTATTAAGTAAAATATTTTCTGTGCTACTAGTTGCACAATATTAAGTAGAGCAAATAGAACATTATTTCCTGAGAAAGCAAACTTGTCAAAGCTGCACAACTTATGAGAGGTTTTTCCACCTGATGTCAGCATATTTCACAAAAGTGTGGAAATATTTTATATAATTTTGCTTCTCATTGAAAGAGAAGAAAAAAAAAAAAAGCTATGTCTTTGATCAAAGCCATTCACTGTAAACACCACCTTCTAAAAGGGTGAGTGCTGCAGTATTCAGCCCACTGACAGGAATCCTCTGGAAAAACAGCTGTGTGCATTGCTAAGCCCTTGGCTTCCTTTCTGACCTACAGTGTAAACTTGAACAGGGGGAAAAACAACAGGATTCTCAGCAGTAGAGGACAGGAAAACTCCCAGCAGCTTTGGCATTATTGGCATTACAAAAAGCAGCACTCCAGGGTTGGCGAAGACTAGATAGGGCTGGGGCAGGTTAATTTAGTAGCTTCTGTTGTGGAGAAATGCAAGGGGAGTCTTCGTGGGCGGCCCTGCTGTGTTCAGGACGAGGATGGAAGGCAAAGCAGCCACTGCCTGGCTCACCAGCACAGGGCAAATCCACACCAAGGTGCCAGTCCACCTGAGACTAACAGAACTATTTGCTGGAGCTCTCAGCTGCAGAGCAGCACCAGGCCAGAGAACTCTTTTCAAACACCATTAACCACACAGGGAGGAGAGCAAGTTTGCTGCACCTAGTTCACCTTCCTGCTCAGAAGAGAACAGGTTAAGAAGCACTTACCTGGAACCTGTGAACGAGCTCCAGGGACTGGCTGTCATTCTGGTCTGCTTCAAGGATGACGTCTGTCAGTTTATGTATGATCACATCCAAAGGGCCTTGATCTTCGATTGGTTTGGTCAGGTCGAGCTGAAGGAACAGAGAGAAACCTCATATGAATCTATGGAGAATCTGAGTTCTTGCTCTGTCACTGCTCCTGCTGTTTCAGTTCAATCAGGCTGTTTCCCTAAGGCACAAGGTGATGCCCCATTTACTTTGGGCACCACCTTTATTTTGGTACATTACTCTAGGCCCACACACTCAATCCTTGTGAATCCACATTTCATTAGCTGTCAAACCAAACCAAACCAAACCAAACAAAAAGATTACCCAAATATCTCAAGCAGGTTAGATCTGATTTCTTTAAACAGCAACAGTGCCACTGCCAAGCACCCTTTACCCCAAGGTTTCTCCGCGCTTCTTGTCTGTTCTGAACCAGCATTTCCCTCATGGAGCTTTCTTCCCCTTACATACAGGTCCTTGCCGAAGGAACCAGCCACCAGAGATGAACACCACTAATAAGAGAACCCCCCACGGTGCCCTCTCCTGAGTGACAGGTGAGTTAACACAGGGGCCACAAAAGCCAGTGGCCTAGGATCTTTGCCAAGCCACCTGCTGCAGGGACAGCTATACAGGAGCAGCAGAACACACTAGGAAAAAGGAGGGTTGTTGAGGAGCGGGATGGGTGAGGTTTAGTGACTGCAGATAGGGCCCACGTGTTCACAGCTGCCTTTCTCTCAGTCTTCACCAACAAGGTCTCCTCTGCCTCTGTGTCTAGAGATGGGGTCGAAGGAGCAGAGGAAGGAGCCTCTGTACAGGCAGAGGATGGGGCCAGAGACCTCCTGAGAAATCCTGATCTCAACAGGGTATCAGACACGAAGGGATGCGTGCAAGGCTGCTAAGAGCTGCCTGATGGTGCTGTGAGGGCTCAGGTGCATCCGACCAGGTCATAAATTGACACAGTGAGACTATACAGTTAATAAGTGAAAGACGTTTCACCAGTAGGACAGTAACTTTGTAGCACAGGCTCCCAGAGAGGTTACAGAATCCCCCTTCTTCAAGATTTTCAAGACCCAACTGGACAAAGCCTTAAGCAATTCAGCCTCAATGCAGTGTTGAAGCCCACATGATTCAAATATTGGATTACAAACCTCCCAAGGTCCCTTCCAAGATGAACGATCCTACGAAGCTCTTTACAAATCTGTAATTTTGTGCAGTACAGAGAGCAAAACTGGCTCATGCCAAAACATCACAGCACAAGGGCTGCCACACGAGCAAACGCTCTTGAACCTATTGCATGATCTGCTGTTCTGGTGGCAACTTAAACTACAGACCAGGACACCTTGGAAAAGAACCAAGATGTGTGCAGAGCAAACCAAGGTTTGCACGTGATCTTTCAGCTACAGACACCTTCCCACTGCCACCTTTCCTTTCCTTACAGGGGAAGGAGAGAGGAGAGCAGGGCAGGTTACACTGCTGATGGGCTGTTTCAATAAAACTCTGCTCTTCTCTGTCTCCTTAGCTCTGGTTTTGCCCAACAAAATTCCCAGCTTTACACAGATGACTCTGCTTTGATTTAAGGAGTACCTTAAGGAAGGTATCAATGAGCCATGAGGGTAAGAGCTCGAGCCCCAATAAAATCTTGAGTTCTAAGAATACCGTAACCACTAGCGTAGCCCAGCCAGCCCATGTGGCCTGACTGCAGCGCTCATGTAGGTGCTTTTATATGGAGCTGTCTTGCCCGTGCAGAACAAGTGGCCTGAAGCAAACGCCAACTGAAAGCACGTCACGATTCACAGCAGAGCTTATCTTCGCTTGCTCATGCACGCCAGGCTGCTAGTATCAGTTGCATGTTGTGGTCGTAGCGTTATCTCAGAGAGACTTCTCTGACTCTAATGCCACTGGACAACATCTCCTAGTTGTGCTGAGCCTAGCGTAGTCCCTGCTCCAAGTGCCCAGCAAAGTCCCTGCATGCCAAGATTATGTAATGGGGCAAGACTAACCGGGCACACGATGCTGAAAAGGGAATGACGGGTGACACTGTTAACCTGGGGCTGGGCAGGAGGTTCACAGAAGCTCTGGCCCTGTGAGCGGCTCCTGCTCTGGCTGCTGTGGGCAGCACAGTCCCTTGGCAAGGGGCTGCCTACGGGCAGCTCCCATCAGGACCAAACGAACGAGATGCAGCTTAGCCAGAAACAGGAGAGGAGATGAAGGCTCTGCAAGCAAGTTCCAGAAAAACACTGAATATTTTTAAAGAATTTTCACTTGATCATACTGCTTTTCTTGACTTTTCTTTGGCTGCCTATCACAGCTGGAAGGGAACAGCAACACAAAAGGTCTGTTTAGCTGGCTCACAAAGTTCCCAGTTGCAGAGACACAAAAATGTGAATTAAACTGTGTTCAGGACTTCTCATGTGAAAAACAGTAAGAAGCAAACAAGTATTTGAGATTGGTTACTCCTCTGCATTCTCACTGCACTTGCAGCTCAGTCTGCAAGGAAATATTCAGAAGAAAACAGTTCTCCCTTTCAGCCTTGACTCAGAAATAGAAACAAAAGCTTTCAAGGCACAACGAGGCATTTCAAGCACACGTTCTTGTTCTCCAGAAATGTAAGACAACGGGGCAAGAGAACTTCATAGAATCACAGAGCCCTTAAGGTTGGAAGGGACCTCTAGAGATGATCTAGTCCAAGCCCCTGCACACGCAGGCCCAAACATCTACCTGGTAGTTGCATCTGGTAAACCCGATGGGCACCTTTGGGAGAAGGCACCTACTGTGCAGATCAGAAAGCCTTAGAAAGGGGCCCCATAACGGGCGGCCGCCTTCTCCCTCATGAACAAAGCGGCACCAGGAGTCGCAGCAAGGGCTGGACCGAGCTGCCAAGGCAGCTATTGTGGCAGGAAACTCGACGCTGGCTCCGGGCAGCTCAGCAAGGGCAGCAGGTACATTCCAACCGCACGGACACGCAGCTGGATCCAGTATTCTGTGCACTGGCAGATCAAACGGTGAGAACAAGAATAAGGCCTCTGTGCCGTAGGCCGCGCTGGGGAAAGCAAACATTTCTGAGCTGCGCAGGATTTGGAAGAGTTCCACCTTCCTTTTATATCCTGAGGAGGAAAGGGGAAAAAAAATGGTGGGGGAGGAGAGGAGAAGCCTTTTCAGGGGAATCTTGGAGCCACTCGCAAGTCCATGAAAGTACAGGGCAAAATCTGCGACGGCCCCTCTGCAGAGACAAACACTGATTCACTGTTTACCAGGAGCTGGAATCCGAGCCCTCCGACTTCCTTTCTCCTTCAGCATCTCCCTCTCTCCCTCTCCAAACAGTCTTTGCATTTGACAAGATCACCCATAGGTTTGTTTTTGAACAGAGCTGACTCCATAGCAACAGAAGCGAGAGAGAAGATTTATCAGCACCAGTTGGAAAAACACTGAGATATGGCTATGGTTCCTTTTCTCCGCAAAACAGGCCATATCCTAGGTTTCCTACACCTCTCTGAGGAAACTCAGTATCAGCTCCATTCCTTTGTCACCCACCAGCAAAAACCAGGAGAAATCCGGGAACGGGACGAGGACGGCCTGTGAGAGCCGCACACGGGACACCATCCATGGCACGTGCCAGGCAAGGCCTGAGTCTGCCCAGGTGCTACAAAACCAGTTAATGAGCACCAGGAACCTCCAGAACTGGATGGCTGACCTTCTAACGAAGGCCTGGAGCTGGAGACCTCAAGCTTAGAAACTCCTGGTTGTTCCCCACAGCCTTCCTGGAGCATCCTCTGGAGAGCCAGCCGCAAAGGCTCCGTCCCGGCCCTTCTCTTCCCTCCTTTTCTCCTCAGCCAGTGCATGTCCCAAATCATTACACAGGAGGCGGGGGGAGAAAAAAAGAAGAAAAAAAGTTTTATTTCCATTAAATGGAATTTGTTTAAAGTTTTGGGGTTGTTTTTCTCCAGAACACTGGCAATCTGTCTATATTGTAGGGACGGGACAAATGCCTGGCAGAAAGCCAGGCGCTGCTATTGGGCCCAACTGCAATCCCACACGCACGCATTTCTGAAAGCCGGGTTTAAAAATAAAACTATGTCCAAGTTAAAAAAAAAATCTGGATTTGTTCTCCCAGAAAAACTCAAACAACCGCAAATGTAGGATTTAAGGAAAAAAATCATTTATCTAAATGATTAAAAATAGTTTGTCTGTCTTTATTGTATTCAGTGCTCTCAGTACACGCTATAATCACTGTATTTCAGAATCTGGCTCAGCTGGATTTGTTTTTTTAAAGCTCTTCTTCAGAAATAGTTTTTGGATTATCATTTGCATGAAATGAAGTCTTAATGCCAACCTGTTCTGCTCTCTGAAACAAAGAGAAGAGCTGTCTGTTGCTGCATCCCTGGGGAATCCACAAGGCAGAGGGCAATTTCCATTTCCCCTCACTTTTCTCTTAAATATTTTCAGATAAGAAAAAGATCTCTTTTAAGCATTTGCTCCCAGTCTTGAAAAGGGTAGTGAATGCCACTCAGCAGAATGCTCACTGATAAGTTTTGCTTTGTTTCACTTGTTTGTTCTCCTGTTTAGGACCGACCGAGCAGGAATAGGTGAGCTCTCCTTAACGGTCTGCCTTGCTGCAGAGCATGAAACCTTGTGAACCCTTCACCCAAAGGATGCGAACAAAGGTAAGGAGAAAACCATCAGAAATCAAGACATTTCTTCTGAGCCTTCTCACTAGGCAGATTAAAGATGAAATCTCCAGGATCACCTGGGCTCAGCCTCTGACTTTGCCTTGGCTGCTAGAAGAGTTAGTAAAATGCCATTAAATAGAAAAAAAAAATAGATTGATTCTTTCTTCTCTTGTAGAGACCTTTCAGTGTTGTAGGATTTGTTTCCACTAATCAGAGTCCAAAAGTCTCTTTCTGTCCAAAAGTAAAACAGAATTTTTAATCAAGATTTAATTTTTATATTTTTATATCTTTATCAAGAACATTCATCTCAAAAGCTTTCTCAAACGAAGAGTTCAAATTCTCCCTCCCTGCTCCCCAAACCTAGCCCCAGTGTTTTGCTTCCCTGTGCATCAGTGTTTTGAGAGTCATAATGGAAGAAAGAAAGATTAAAAGTAGAGAGTTTCAGACTGAAAAAATCCCAGTTTTTCAAGGAGCTGAAAACTGACAATTCATGTATCCATACACGTTGCCTTCTCCTTGAAAAGTCCATAGACAAAAACCTCCAAAAATATTTCTCAATATGCTGGAGTAGAAAGAGAACAAATAAAAATCAAGTGCCAGGTTTATGGTCTTGCTATACTGTAAAAACTAAAGGAAAAATACACAAAATAGTGTAATTACAGGAGAGGCAGCAGTTGTATTTGAAAAGCAGAGGTGCATAAGAGATCAAGGAAATGGCTGGGCGAGCCTATCCATGCACACGACGCTCACACAGGCCACGTGGAGCAACAGCTACAGAATACGATGACTTGAAAGCTTCCCATTTTCCTGAGAAATCAAGAGCAAAACAAAGGATCCAGCAGCCACTCGGGCTCCTTCTCTTGTGCCGAACACAGCCCTGGGGCACAGTCCCTGTTCCTCTGCCCAGAGGACATTGCCACACAAACCCCTGGCAGCTCTACCCAAGCACCAAGCGACGAGGGACTCAACACTATAGGCCCTGGAAGGTGACAAAACATTTACTAAAACACCAGAGAAAAGACACTCTGGTAGACTAAACACAGGTATTTTTTACTGATATGTAGGCTTTCCATATCTTCTAAAATATTTACACATTTCAAGTAAATATTAAAACATTTAAATATTTAAGAGCTCCTCATCTCTGTAGGCAGCCACAAAATTATTCCAAGTTTCCTCATGTAAAACTAGCTCAATTCCTTAGTGGGTGCTGCTGTTGCTGAAGCCAAAGGGTACCGAGAGAGAACTTGGACGTCTCCTTGCTGCAAACACCAGTACTGGCCACTGCAAAGGGCACACGTGAACCCAACCCTCACTGGCTGGGAAAAGAGAGAGGAAAGTTGACTAAGAGGATGAAGAGGGAGCGTCACCGCGCTGACAGAAACGGGGCTGTCCTAAGCAGGAAGGAAACTTAGCTAGAAGACGTTGTAGCTACTTCCAGGTCTTCTTGGGGTTGAGGAACTGCGGCAATGGGGACATGGTGGGGAGCTGGCCCAGCCTCCCACCACTGCAGGACCAGCTCTCTAGGTTCTCCATCGCTCTGCCCAAGTCACCTTTAAGGGCATGAGCAGAGGCAGAGGCGAGTCTAGGGCAGCGCTGTCTCCGCGTGCTGGGACAAGTGGCTCAGTATCCGTGAACACTGCGATTTAACACACGGATTCTGTGCAGTGTCTCGCAGTGATGCCAGAGCGGGTTACTCGGCAGTGCGTGTCCCAGGCTGCCAAGGAGCACGTGTGTGCCCTTGACACCGGCTGAGCAGACACACAGCACCACTGCCCAAGAGCCAGTGACCACCTCCAACACACAGCGAAGCAACAAGCTGCATCTTCCACTGAGCAGAGGCAAAACATATCTCGTAGCTTGTTTTAATGCAGATCAGTTTCCTAACCACCCTGCAGAGCACATAGCCTTGCACTTCAGGCTTGTCCTAAAATCAGTTAATCCCCCTGGATCCTGGAAAGGTCTCATCCGAGCCTCCTGAGAAGCCACCCTACAGAAGCAAACAGCAAGTGCTGCCTTCACCAGCGCAAGGGAAGGTGGCCAGTGACAGCACAAGGTGCAATGGGTACAAGCTGCAACACAGGCAGTTCCATCTCCACGTGAGGAAGAACTTCTTCACTGTGATGGTGACAGAGCCCTGGCACAGGCTGCCCAGGGAGGCTGTGGAGTCTCCTTCTCCAGAGATCTTCCAAACCCTCCCAGATGCCGCCCTGTGCCCCGTGCTCTGGGTGTCCTGCTGGAGCAGGGGGGTTGGACTAGATGATCTCCAGAGGGCCCTTCCAACCTCAACCGCTCTGTGATTCTGTGAAGGGGAATCGCAGCGATACTTGCTCAGTGGGCAAAACAGCACTGGGAAAAGTCACACAAACCTCCCCTGTCACCTCTTCTGCCTCCTTACTTCCCCAGCCCGGCCACAAAAACCTCCCCGGGGCATCACTGCCCTGTTTGCCCGAGTCGCTGCCCCTGTAAAACCAAACCAAGAAACTGGGCTGTGCCTAGAAGCTCTTCACAGCGAACTCTGCAGTCTTTTTTTTATAAATAATCCCAAACCAGAACTCTGATACTTACTGTATTTGATTTATAGACCAGTGGGAAAAAAAATCAAGAAAGGACAAAGTAACCCTGCTTGGCTTCTTTCCTTCTTTCATATAGAGTGCTTGGGCACTTGCAGAAAGCACTTTCCAGAACTTGCAAAGATGCAGAGCTGTTTCTGAGCACCACACTGAAGCAAGAGCTCACGTCCCCGTTAGGACCTGACCGCAGGCAGCAGTTTCTGGCAGGCAAGTGGTTAAGGCACTTGGTCTCGTTCATGGCCAGTCTGAAAAGCAACGGCTGCTTTTCAGCACTGCAAGGAGAATAATCAGTGTTACTCAAATCCCCCAAAAAAGCCTCTTGCCAAGGGTTTCTTCTGAGGTCACAAATGCTCTTGTGGATTAGGAAAGGCTGTAGCACAAACCCAGAGATTAGCAGAGGAAAAAAGTTGAACAGAAAATGTGTGACACAGGAGGATTAACGCTCCAAAGAAGGAAAGAGAGTTACAGAAAAACAAGATCCTGGGTGGAATTCACAGTATGGGTAACCTGCTGCTGAGACTGCCTTGTTGCACTGACTGTGGCAACTGCCAGCAAATGCTGTTCACAGACATCCCATTAAAAGGCTGCATAGGTATCCCAGGAGGGGAAGTTATGGGAAAATTACGACGCGTCTCAGGACACTTCTGGCTCACTTCTTCAACTGGACGCTTTTGAACTGGCAGAGCTGATGCAGCAAGGCGAGAGGAGCTCCGCAAGGGAGCTGGTTAAAGTTTCTTTGAATGGACTGGGTCATCTCTAGCCCAGCTCTGTCACCACCCGTGCAGGAGGGCAGGCGGGGAGGAAAGAGGGTAACGGAAGAGCCACCTGTACAGAGCCCTGGAGCTGCAGCCACCGACACTGCAGCCCCTGGCCAGGGGAGCCCTGGAGCAGCAGCAGCCCCCGAGAGGGGCAGAGGCTCCCACGGGGGTGGCTCTGCCCCATGGGGACCTCCAACGTCGCCTCCCCGCACAGAGGTGCCAGCCGCGGGCCCGGAGCAGCCCCGTCACCCTGGTCGCCTCTCTCCCAGCGATCCCAGAGCGTCCTGAAGGCTGCGGGTGACACAGAGTCAGAGGCACATTTAGTTCAGCCTGCTCATCAGGCTGCTGAATTTATGAGGTCTTTACTACACACTGGAGAGGTTAAACGCATGCAGAGAGCGCAGCAGCTGGGTGGACAGTTTTCATGCTCTTTCTATTTTCATTTCTTTTTTTTCAGAAGGGACCCTAATTAGTTTTGGCTGTAGAGGAGGCGAGGGAACATTTTCCTCCACAAAATATCCTCCTCCACCCACACACAGCCTTGTAGTGTCGGCTCATGAATACAGGCTGGCTGGCAACGTTTGTGCAGCTCCAAAGAAAGGGGAGGAAGAGGAGGGAGAAGTACATCACACCATGAGAGAATAGAAGCAAGAGCTTTATAAGGCCCTGGTTAACCTAAGGAGGAAATAAAAATGGGTAAGGCTGTGTTTGAACTAAGAGAAGGCCATTTTCAGGCTGCTCTATAGGCCTCTATGCCCTACCTGCAGAGATTGGAGGAGGCAGCTGGTGGCTTCCATCCATCCACCCCTTCCATCCTCCTTCAGTGATTATTTATGGGCAGATGAAATTGTCTTTTAATTACAAAGCATTTCTTCAGCTTGAAACCACTGCTCGCAGGGAGAGAAAACGATGGGACTGTGCCTCCCAGCGATTAATTTAAAGGCATTTAAGACTGGTTCAGAACAAACATGACCCCAAAGAAACAGCAGCTAGCCCGGGCTTTCTCAAAGCAAGGAGGAAGGGCATGGCTGGGGACGGCAGCTCTAACGCGAGGAGGAGGAGGAAGAGGAGGAGGAAGAGGAGGAGGGCAGTGCTTCCCACTCATTGTTTCAGTGAACAGGCCGGAGAAGGGAAGAAGAGAAGTCAACAGCCACGAGCCTGGGCCCCCCAGTAGCCACCGGCTCTCCCTGCTTCTGCTCTCCCTCATGTCTGAGAGGGGCCCTGCAAGCTCTGCACGGCCCCACCGTGCATCACACACGTCTCCCCAGCCAGCGGGAGCGTTTCCTGGCACGGCAGCACCCCGCAAAACACCCAGGAAGCGCTGGCATGGAGTCCACTTTGCGCCAAATCCCCTTCAAACACGGGGATAAAAGAAATCCGGCCTTGCAGCCACCTCACAGAAGCCTGACAGTCCTGCAGGATTGGTCATACAAAGACGGATATTAAAAAGGATGAGGAAGAGGAAAAAAATAATAAACAAGAGGAACTGTATAATTATGGGAGAATAGCTTCAACTCAGGAGAACAAATGCGAGTACCGAGGACGGTCCAGCTCCTTCTGAGCAGGACAACTGACCCCTGTGCTAGTCACTGCACCCACCACACGGGAAGCAAACGCACATTAGTACAACGAGCAACTTAAAAAGAGGTCATGGAAAGACTGCAGGATCCAGCCACATGGGTTTAAATTATCCAATAAACTGCAGTACAACTGGGGTGTTTTCGATAATCCCAGGATGACAAATTGATAAATTAAGGGAAGTAATTAAGGAAAGATAGCTGAGCTGTGAAAAGTTCAAGGCTCTAAACGTAAGACAGGCTTGACATTTCTTGCAGACATACTGAACAGTGAAGTATATTTCAAGAGGAATAAAAGCGGAACCTCTGTGCAGCAAGTAAGGGTTCAAGATTAAAGATAATGTAGGAATGATCCCCAAGCTACACAGGTATTTTGCCTCAATTTCCAGCAAGAATAAGAATGTTGACCACAAAAGTAAGGCAAAAAGGCAAACAGATGGGCAGAGATATCAGTGAGTACAGTCAAAACCAGAACCCGTGGAATGAAACTCATTTCATCTCCTGTTGAAGAGCAGATGACTATACTTGGAGTTCTAGGTTCTCCTCGCAAACAGACAGAAATAAAGAAATGCTTCCAAGTTTTCAGCTCATCTAGCCTGCTGTAGACACCAGTTCAAGGATATGAGTTTACACCCTATATATGCTTGACTAGAGGGAGCCTGGTTGAGCTGCACAGACATTAGAAGAACCCAAAGGAATACAACGTGCTCAGTTGGGAGAAGCAGTTTCCCTCCCATTGTTATGCACATTAAAAAGATCTGAAGAACACAATGCAGTTAACCAAAACCGGGCATGTGAAATCACAACACGGTGATACAAAGGTTCTGAATAACTGTACCCAGTAGAGCACACTTTCCAAAGACCAAAAAAGAGCAACTATATTTAGGAAGGAGTAGGAGGTAGGGGGGAAATTATAGCTAGAGACTGCTTATCTGACCCACTATTAGACAAGCATTTGAGCACATCTAAAGATAATTCAAAAGTAATTAAACCCGCAGAGGGAAATAGGCCACAGTGGAATCAGAAGTGGGTCTGCAGGAGAACGCTCAGAGCTCCAGTCTCCCTGGTGAGAGCCCGGGCAAAGAGGATGAAGGACAACCAGGCCCTCCGGCTCCAGCCCAGCGCCCAGTGCAGCCGGTGGCACAAAAACGAGGCTGCTGCAGGAGAACGGGGAGGTGGGTGGGATGCAAGGGGAGACAACAACGTCCTTCATACAGGAGCAAACCCGAGGCTGCACGAGTGGCCTTCCCCACGCAGCAGTCTCGGGACCGTTTCTTTTAACATCTTCATTAGTGGTCTTAGCACAAGGATGCTACTGATAGGCCCTACCAATTATAGGAAACTCCAGCTGCCACCAACACATCGAGGGAAGTATCACTGAGAAAAGGGAGAATCGGAAATGGGACAAAATGACTAAATTCAAAAAGAAAGGCTGCGTATATCTGGATTAATAACAAAGAAAAAAGACTCTACCACACACTCATAAAAGGATGTAAATGCCCTCTCCCATGTCAACAGGCTATGATAAAGATGCACCCGGTTTCCCCAGGATCAGGGGTAGGTCTTTTGGATGCGGCTTGTACAGCCCAACTAGTGCACAAGGCAGCACTGAGAGCACATCTGAAGTAGCTGCACCCAGTTTACATTACCCACATTCTGGAAATATGAACTAACATGAAAACAAAAGCTGAAGAATTCAAACTTTATAAAAGGATTAGGCAATGTAGCTATTTCTTGAGAAAAAAGCACTGAAACTCAAGGCCCTAGAAAAATCCTTCACTTACACATCCCATTGGTCATGATCCTTGAAAATTATGATTAGAAGCACTTGGCCTAATGCAAGTTCTTAGAATGCCACCCACTTTGTGGTAAGAAGTACTGTAATCATTTACTGTAACCATAAATGATGCCATTTCCATCCAAAATGTCCTAGCACGCCACCTTTCCTTGGGGACACACTCATGCTGCTGTACTGGAGAACTGATAGTCTGTGCTATACATTTGTATTCTGGAGTGTGCAATAAGACCAAAGGGAATCTATTACTCAGGAATGTGTAGTCCTGGAGGCACCTAAATATTCTCTTAGAAAGAGATGGACTGCAGGGTATAAGAATAGACTTCAAGTGCAAAGTTCTCAGCTTGAAAATTCTTCACTCAAACAAACTCACATTTCTCATTTGCATTAAAACCAGGCTGCTAAAGTAGCAGATGTGCAGGAGAAAAGACCCTCAGAAGGAGCACTCGAACAGCAAAGGAGCAGGCAAAGCAGCACTCTGCGCCCAGCTGCAATCAAGTCTGGCACACTCTAACTCTTGACTCCTTCCTCATCCACCTTGACTGCAGCGTCTTCCTCGCGGGATGGAGGTGACTTCCCGCTGCGGTTCCTTCCCGTGCAAGGAGCAGGTTGTGTTTGTAGCTCCTCTAGGCTCCTCCTTGCAGAGCTGCAGCAACGCCGCAGAGCCCGCGGCCCGTCCTGCTGAGGCGGCAGCATCGGCTTAAACGAAAGCCAGCAACGGGGTCAGGTCAGCTGCATTTAGTAATTAGAGTTTCAGGTGCCATCTCCCAAACCTCTCTGATTGTTGTGACTTTAAAGTGACGTTTCTCTCCCCTCACTATTCATTTTCTTTTGCCTTTCACTGTTTGAAAAGCTCAGATGAACAGGATAATGACTTCCCTTTCAAGCAAGACAGCAAATGCAGCAATAATTAAATGAACTAGAGAAAGAACAGCTAAAATTGCAGCTCTTGTCCTTTAATCAACTCAGTTTACAGGAATCCTGAGCATTCCTGTCACAGCAACAGCTAAAACATCCTCCAAAAGGGTATATATTAAACTACCGGTATACCCTCAAGCAACAACGCAGCTAATCTTCCTTAGTATTCACACTAATCTTAACAGATAAATATGGGAAAAGAGGAAAACAGTTCAAATATAAGAACCCAGGAAACATTAAAACCCTGTGTCACTTATAACCTTATGGCGGAGGATCTATGTTAAAGTCGGTAGAGGTTTCACGCACCCTGGCCCTCCGTGCTCCAAGCCTCCTTCCAGGAAACATCCCCGGGCACCAAGGCCCTTCCCTGGGCTGTCACCTTCCCAGCTCACGCTCTCTGCTTCGCTCCCTCTCACCTCCGCTCCTTGGCGCGCTCCTTTGCGAGCTGCAAGCTCCTTCCAGGCCACCCTCAGCTCTTGGGCTCTGCCTTCTCCCCAGAGAAGATCTGTCCTACTGACCCACAGTCACAGCTCGCTCCAGAGCCTGCTTCTTCCATCCCTAACGGCCTCTTTTGGCACTTCAGTCACTCCTCTCTAGGTCTGTTTTCCACTGTAATTGCACCTGGTGCTCCTAACCCTGGTTTCCTCTCTTCCTCCTCCGATTCATGCCTGAATCCCCGGCTCTCGCTCCATTTGTCTGTGAGCTCCCTTCTTTCCCTCGTCTCTGTGAAGATCACTGTCCATCAGCGAGGTCCATCTCAACTCTGCCAAGCTCTCCCCATCTTGCAGTCCAGACCTTGCAGATTCCTGTATCCTCCTGGGCTTTTATACCAGCCCTCCCGTGTTTACCTTCAAACCCCTTGACAGCTGATTCTCTCCCACCTCTCCTCCACCCACAAGGGTAACATTGCTGACAGTTTTAAAATTCAGCCAGCATCTTTGGTACAATCCACCCTACACCCTACAGAAAGAAAATGTAAACATTTAACAAAGTTATGTCAATATTAAGCTTTACATTCTTTTTTTCCCCAACTCCTGCTTTGTCGTGTTGCCTGCCAAACTTTTGCCATATGACATAAACCAAGTCACTGCCAAAGAGGCCAAACATTTAGTTTTTTTATGAAAACCAACACGGCCTTGTTGTGTCCTTCCCCTTCCACAGGAGTCTGCTGTCTGTTGTTCCTCTCCTTCCATTGCAAATTCTGTGGGATGGGGATGCCTTTTCCTGCTGCCACATTGGTGCCATGTCCATCAGAGTTGACCAGCACCCCCCGTCATGGAGACTCCTAACACTTGAGCTACAAGAGCCAAATTCTCCCACCTGGAGACTTCTCCACATGGAGACACTGAGGGCTGCAGGTTGCTTTGAGATGCAGAGAAGACTCTGAGCTCTTGGCTGGAAAAGTATTCATGCCATGCAGGCCACACAGCTAGGAAATCCGTTGTTCTTCCCCAAACGTTAACTCACAGCATGTACTTCTTGTTGGCTTCCATCCTTATATTTGGAAGAAGGTAAATAAATCCCACAGAAGAGCACAAACACTGGGGTAACACTGCCCCTCAATTAACGCACCTCTCCTGCTTCCACAGTCACACTAAGCTCATTCACAGAGGCCAGCTGAGCTGGGAGGCAGCTCAGGTAAGGTCAGAGCTTTTCCTCAATGTCCGATAATACATATATGTGATAAAAACATAAACATAAATATTTTTATCCTATGATTTTTATCCTCCTTGGAGCTGTCTGAGCAGGAGAACCCAGAGCCCATGTTCTTGCGGGCACTGCTTTTACATGCAGAAGGGATGTGTACAGTTGGGAAGACAGAGGCTATCTGATGACCAAAGCCTTTCCACGGGCTTCCTAACTGGCAGTTTGGTCTTAACCGCTATCTAAGCAGGGGATTGAGCAATGCAGGCACACTGGAAACTCTCAGGCCAAATCCCAACCTGCAATTTCCCCCACAACCCACACACCTCCCCTATTCAAATCAAGAGGGGCGACCGTTCCCTTTCAGGCTCCAGCAAGCTTCACATGAGAACAGGCTATCACAGAAAACTCCAGGCAAGATGGTTACATTTAACGAGGATTTTCGATGACAGGTACCTGCCCAATGCGCCCGCACAGAAGGGCTGGATTAAGGCCCCACGGAAGTGGGGGGAGCTCCTGCGCCCCAGATTTGCCGGGCACGTCATGGTCATGAACACGAGGTAACTGCTCCCCTGCAGGAGCTCACAGGGCGATTCCCAAAGCTCCCTTCCACCGAGCTCTGCCGGCAGTGTGAGCACCAACACGTTGCACGAGCCACTTTCACCAGAACCAGCCCAGGCAGAGCTGTCCAATTCCTGATCCTGCCGCCACCAGAGGCTAAACAGAGCAGAGTTTCCAGCCCGTCAACCCCACCCCTGCTTCCCTGCACCTTTCCAGGAGAATGCTCAGGTCCTGTGGTCCCTCAGGTGGATGAGGACGTTCCCGGAGCTGCCTCTCACGTAGCTTCGTGGGGCGCCCCGCCACACTGCCCGGCCCCGTGGCCATCCTGCTCTGCCCGGCATCCACAGGCAGGAAACACCGAGGTGCCCGGCCCCTGCTAGGGATAATCGGCTCCAATGGTTCCTGTCTACATCTGCTGGTGGGAGGAAATAATCGGTCGGAGCTGGAGCGAGGATGTTGGAGAGCTCTGGATCACAGATGTGCTTGTGCCAGGAAGCTCCCGCCATTGCTGTGTTAATGAAGGGGCTTCTTCACGCTCGTTGCCACAAATGAATAGATTTTTTCCCCAGAAAGCAGGGAAGCCCTCCCGGCGCCCCAGGCAGCAGCGGCCTCCAGAGCAAACCCGAACACACGAGCCCGGCGCGGCAGCACCAGGGCAGGCGCCAGAGAGCGGGAAGCGCGGCAGGAAGCAGCGGCGCCCGCCCAAGGGCCGGGATCCAGGGCGGCCCCTGGCAAAACGGCACCAGCGCCACGGGGCCGGCTGCCGCCGCGCACACGGGCACATACACCAGCTCTTTGCTTACACATCTCAGGTCTTCGATACCTTCCAGGCTCCCAACCACCAGCCCAGTGTGAATCTCCTGCAAGCTGTTAGGGCCGTATTTTTGGCAAACCCTTTTACTCCATTTCTGCAACAAGCCAGAAGCAGAGTTGGTCGCTGTGTCCCAAATACACGGCAATGATGGGCGTTAACTCAGTTTCCTGCTTTGACTGGGATGGATGAACACCCTGCAATGCTGGGCAAGTTACCTGCACTATCCAAGCGGTTTGTACAATCTCCTGTTTCACCTGTCCTCGGGTGGGAAACAGCTCCTGAGGAAGCAGGCTGTTCAGGAGGCTGACCCTCCATAGAGCACCTTCCAAAGCTGACCTCAAGCTGCCGCTAAAATGTGAATTTAAAATCATATAAAGGGGTTAAATTAAAATCTGCAATGAAAAAAATACGCTTTAAAACATCTGCCTGGTGCAAGCCAGTTCTGGCAAGTGTCGAAGTTACCTTCTCACCTCTGTGCAATAACCATAAACAGACCATCTCCTAAGACAGAAAGATTTGGAAACTGCAAATATGTAACATATATTAAAGCAAAACATACAACACATTTAACACACTTTTGTCAATATGATATTTTCAGTTGTGCAATTTAAAGGAATGATTTTTTTTTCAAAATTCATGGAGCTTCATTTTGGAAGCCCTTCGTTTTCCTGCCGTTATTTCAGCTGTTCAAAGGTTTTCACATCCTTCAAGTAATATTTAAAATATGCTGATCTAATATGCTCTTTCCAACACTGGCACAGAAACCATTTCCCTAACGTATGGCCAGGACGATGGCCAGGAGGCCATTTCCTAAGAACACGAGCCAGCTGCACGGTGATCAGGCCCTCGGCTGGGCTGTGTCTCTGCCCGTGAGGATTCCTGCCAAGCAAGGCCTGGCCCACGGGACACCGGAGCGGGAGGTCTACAGCGGGACCCAAACCCTCAGCCCACGCAGCTCTCCTCACAGCTCCGAGATGCTGAAGCACAAGCTCTTCACGGATGGCCCCTGTCCTGGCAGGAGAAGCCTCCAGCCACGAGGGGAGAGGTCTCCTCGGGCCTCTTGCTGCTCAGAGCAGGAACGGAGCAGCCGAGGCTGGATGGAGCCTTGTTCACTCCTTCAGGCAGCCACTGGAGATGCATGTTAGGGGTGAACAGGAGAGAGGAGTAATTCAATTTCAGCAAGGGTGAATTTCCTCTGAAACAAATGTTGATGAGTTTATATAGAAGTTTCATTAAGGAATTTATTTGCACCTTCCGAACTCTAGAGAAAAAGCAGAATACAACAATTTGCTCAAAATGAAAACGTCCTTCTTCCAATACGAGTATTTTAGCTACAGAGCCAAGTCATCTCAAGATAGCCAAGCTGCCCTACACGTTTCTCCTCACATTCACCATACAACCTCCGACACAGAGGAGGAGAAGCAGCCAGGGGTGTGCCGCGCTCACAGAAGGGCACAACCTGCTCTCTTGTGAAGTCTCTAAACAGCCAAGCACTCGTGGGAGAAAGGAGATGGAGAAGTTCAAAAGGAACCAAGCACTGCTAGGTCCTCAATGAAGCTGCAGGAGCAGAGTCCCCACGAGCACCCAGCGCTCCCGGTGCACGAGAGGCGCTTGCCACGTGCGTCAGAGGCCGGTGGCATTTGGGGACGCCGTTTCCACAACAGGCAGGAATGAAAGAGGACAAGTTGGATGAATGAAGGTCTTTGAGGGCCTTCTCTGAAGGACTAAGTGTTCTTCGGGAGAAGCAAGGAAATTAAGGAAGCGAAGAACTGCCAAGAGATTTTGCTAAAGGCAAATGAATCCGCACGCAAGGGGCTTCGCCTGAATCGCCTGGAAAGGGTACAAGGAATTCTTGGGTGGCAGATCCTAAAACAAAGGAGATACAACTGTGAAAATGCAGTGTCTCCCTAAAATGGAATAGGTAATGCAGGATTAGTATCCTCTCAAAGCAAATTTCTGCGCAACAAAAAGCATCTCAAGCATTTCTTAACACATCATGAAAGAACCTCGAAAGCTGTAAGCAGAGTTTTTTGTAATCTAAACCTGCTAGGTTTAAACCTAGACCTTCCTTTTTAGGGAAAGGTATTAAAAATAAAGACTGGAACCAAAACATGAAATCCTGCACGGCACAAGTGCTCCATAAGGTACCCCACGTTCCTGTGCTTCCTCCCGCACTTCACACACCATGTGGCTGCTCCAATAAGCACACCCGAAATGAAAGCAGAAGTGTACATGCCTCAGAAATGCACCCTTGGGGCAATACATTCACCCATGCAAATCAGACCAGCAATACAGGAAACTTTGCTGCTGCGGGGTGTGGGAGCTGGACTGGGAAAGACTTCCCAAAGCGCAAAGGGAAGGGAGGAAGAAAATGAAGGAAGAACTTCGAGGGTATCATAGCAAGCTTACACAAGGTAAATTATAGCCCCCAAAACACCATAAAGTCGGTTTATGGTGTCCCTGCTAATGACATGGAATGAAAACAATTTCTTTTCTGCACTTTTCAAGGCTGCCAGGAAAAAGCTGGAAGGAACATGGTGACCAGAAACAAAAACCAGAGGCCAAGGGCTCTGTTTCCACAAGGAACACTAAACACAGCTGACACGGCCAAGGAAACCCAGGGGATTCAGTTTTCCAGCTCAGTGCTAAGCTTATTTAGGTGTCTAAATCTCCTAGGCACTTACTCTGAAACTCTTCTGTTGCAACCATGCAACCAAGATAACCGGGAGCTCAAGCCTGGCCATGGGTTTCCAGCTCAACAACCCTTGAAGCAGGGAGCTGAGAAGCAGCCCAAACCCAGAGCGGGCTGAAAGAGTGCTCAGTGCTGTTTGCCCTCGAAAAGGACAAAAATGCTCAGGGTGAGATGAGTTAAAAAGGTTAGCTAGGATTAACGGGATGGAAAGAATAAGGGAAACGGGCAGGCTGATGAGCAGAAGGGTTTCTAGCAGCAGAGCCTGAAGAGCAGCCTCGCTCCCACAGGGCCCGTGAAAGCCCCATCACTTGCAAGACTTTTGAAAAACTACCCAGATAACAGGAAAGTGTGGGAAAGAATCCCATGCTCAGGAGAAACAGGCAGCGCAGGTTTTTCTTCCTCTACAGAGCCCCCTGCTCAATTCAGTCAACTGCACAAGATTCTTGCTGCTCCTTTTTAACAACCGAGTTCTCCTTGGCCCACGGTAGCTTTGCTCCTGCTGAACTCCAGCTGCACCAAGTGGGGACAAGGCATCTGCAGAATCACAGAGCGGCTGAGGTTGGAAGGGACCTCTAGAGATCACCTAGTCCAACCCCCTGCTCCAGCAGGGACACTCAGAGCACGGGGCACAGGGCAGCATCCAGGCAGGTTTGGAAGATCTCCAGAGAAGGAGACTCCACAACCTCCCTGTGCCAGGGCTCTGTCACCCGCACAGTGAAGAAATTCCTCCTCACCTGGAGATGGAACTGCCAGTGTTTCAACTTGCACCCACTGCCCCTTGTGCTGTCACTGGCCACCACTGAGAAGAGCTTGGCCCCTTCCTCCCTACATTCTCCCCTCAGGTATTTGTGCATGTTCATATTCACAGTGCAGGAGAAAGCAGTACCTAAGAACATATCAGTAAAGAAAAATAAATAAATAAATAAATAAATAAATAAATAAATAACAGAGTTCACAGTCAGACCCTTACCTACCCTGCAGCGGTACGCAGCTGGGCAATTATGAGTTTATTAGCTGTAATCAACAGCTGTTTACAGGGAAGCTGTATTGTGGTAGGTGTTGTGTGTTGTAATGTACCCGGCGGTTCCAGGCCCTTCCTTGTATCAACTACCAACAGGGGCAGTGCCTCCCAGCCCAGCGGTGTCCCGCGGGGCCGGCGCGGCTCCCTCACGCGGGCCCAGTCCCGGCTCCCTCGCACGCCCTCGGGCCCCCGCACGCTGCCAGGCCGCGTGGCCGCAGGCTCCCTCCATCTGCTGCCCGGGGAGGCTCCGTGGCTCGCCG
>VZSG01000001.1:3354069-3395273 GCA_013398315.1 Nothoprocta pentlandii
CGGGCGGCGATGCCGCCGGGCCCGGAGGCGCCGCGGGCCTGCCGGCCGCTCGCCTGTTCGGCCTGCTCGCTGCCGCCCGCAGGTGACAGCAAGACCCTAACGTTGTCCCCGGGCTCCGACTCAAGCTGCCCGAGGGCTCCGGGAATGCGAGGGTGCTCCGGCCTGCAGGGCAGGGCCCTCCTGCCAGCAGGGCCAAGGGCAGCTTTAAATGTTTCAGTGCCTGTAGCCATGAGGGAGCGTTGCAGAGTATCTGCATGCTGGGCACTTCTACATTTACCCGCTAATACACAGCAGGACTTCTTTTCTATGATTAAAACCCAGGAAAACGTGCGCATATATAAGATCCCTTAATCTTGTTCTTCTCCAGCGTAGCTGCCGCTGCAGTGTACCACAACAACGGGGAGCAGGGTTATCCGGATCTCTTCAGCAAGTTCCTGTGCTTGGCTGGGATTTGCCCAGCTCCCAGCTGCACGGCGAGGGGCACAGCGAGCTGCCCCCGGGCAAACACAGAGGCAGAAGGGGCCGCGTGGGGCCCGAACGCGGCGCCCACGCGCGGCCCTGGCCCGGCTGCTGCCCGCAACAGCCACACACACCGGGGAAATCTCCTGGAGCCCGTGCTGCTAAACCCTGGAAAACAAGGAAAAGGGCCCCAAAAGGCTGGAGCGATCCAGCAAAGGCAGGTGCCTCCGTCAGGGGCAGAGCAGCAGGCAGGGAGACGCTGAAGCATCCGCCAGAAGCTCAATGCAACGGAGGGTTAAGGAACCAAATCCAAACAGCGCTTCACACGCAGTGCTCCTGGCAGGAGGGACATTCCAGCGCCTCACAGAGGATCCTTGAAACCTTTGGGAAGGTCGCTTTGAGTCTCATGATACTGCTAAGGGCTCAGATATTGCCGGCTCCCAGGGGACAGCGACAGCCCCAGCCGGGCAGCTGGAGGGATCTAGGACACCGTCCAGGCTGCGCCGGTGCCCTCGGAGCAGCTCATCCCAGGCTCCCAGCCCCACGGTACCCACGTCTGCACGCTGAGCCGCCCGCAATGACAAGGGACATTGAGAAATGACACACTCGGATCTACTGGCAAAGGTAGAGAAGGAGGTTACGGGACACTGGGGCATCTCTCTTTCGTGAAGCCTCCAAATTTTCACTCTCCATGAGAAGAGCGGGAGCAGGAGAGACTCAGAAATGCGGATGGAGCCTGCCGGGGAGCAGGCATGGAGATTCACCCTGAAGCCGAGGCTAAGAATACACGCAGGAGAATTTAGTTCTTTTCAGCCTAAAATAAACATCTCAAGCAAGCGCTTCAAGTAACGTTAAAGTATTAAAAATAGTTTGTGAAAAATGGGTGTCTTTCAAGCTGTGCCCTTCTAGGGAAAAGTTCCCAGTAAGCCTGATGGTAAATAACTAAGACTCACTAGAAGATAATTTTCAACCCATCCCATAAGCAGCATTTTATCATTTTTATCTCCAATTGACACAAGCTAAACACAAACTAAGATCCCATCACCCAAAGGCAACATCCATATAATAAAACTTACTCTGGGCTCTCCGATTTGGTTGGATTTCCCTTTAGGAACTAACAGGAAAGGGTTAAATCTATTTATCAGGGAATATAAAGTTTCTCTCCTTCATCCTGGGCCTGTAGGAGGGATGACCTTTGTTTTCTTGGTAATAAAACTTTTCCTTCCCAGTCTTTCTTTATGTTAGACATACCAAGCTCATGACATGAGCCTGCTATTTGGGAATCAAAGTTCTCCAAAGCTTCTGAGAACACGGGCAGAATTTTCAGAACCATCTCCGGGACGCTCCGCCTGCAGCAGGGGCTCTGGGAGCCGGGCTGTGCCGAACCGCATGCTCACGTTACCCTCAAGGCTTCCTTGGGAGCAGCAGGAACAAGGGCACAGAGGTAGCACCCAACTTGGGTCAAGCGACTATGACCATGGCCCTAATGACCTCCAAAAAAGCAGTCAGTTGATGCAGAAAACTTGCCACTGATACGCACTGCCTCTACTGGCTAGCCCGAATCCCCCTTATCCCAGCCACACAGCACAGACAGCACCCAGAATCACGGAATGGTTGGGGTTGGAAGGGACCCCTGGAGATCATCTAGTCCAACCTAGTCCAACCCCCCTGCTCCAGCAGGGACACCCAGAGCACGGGGCACAGGGCGGCATCCAGGCGGGTTTGGAAGATCTCCAGAGAAGGAGCCTCCACAGCCTCCCTGGGCAGCCTGTTCCAGGGCTCTGTCACCCTCACAGTGAAGAAGTTCATCCTCACGGGCAGGTGGAACTGCCTGTGTCTCAGCTTATACCCATTTGTTTCAACTTACACCCAGGGACTGTCTATGGGCAGAGAACTTGGAAAAAAATCAAGTTGGAAAAAAAATCTAACCAAGCAACAACGCAAATCAGGCTGAGACAAGTTAAAATGTTCAACTTGATTATGCAACGGTAACAGCCAACAGATCTTTCCTACTCATTTCTATGCCCAGACTTTGCTGAAATTGTGTTTGCAAAGAGGTGCCACACCAAAGCTGTGGATAGTCCTGTAGTGCTGGGAGAAAATCTCATCCCCTCAGTCCTGTGAGAACAAAAAGGGAAAAAAAATCCAACAACGAAAAAACAAATTTCATGCAGTGTTTTGCAGCACAGAGGAGCAGCTACGAGGCAAGAATAGATTTTGTTTTTCCTTTATAGTGGCAGGGTTCCTGTAAGTCACAGAACCGCTCGGCTTCTATATTTAAGACTGCTAAATTTGACTATTTCCTGCAGAACGAGTGTCTCTCACTGAATATTTTAAATAACTTGTGAGGTAAAACCTTGCATGAAACAAAAATAAAAAATCAAGTTCTAATCCTGAAATTTGTATTACCTATCTCCATTCTCCCATATTATAACTAGGACAAGTATGTAATATGCATGTACCCTTTTACATACGCTATCTAGTATATGTATATATCTGGTAGCCCAAATACAAGTATTGCAACTGCAAAGCAAGGGAGAAAAACCACTAGCATGAACCAGTGGAATTCATTCATGCTTTAGCCGAGATTAAAAACAAAAGTTGAAAATGGCTTTCTGCATTCACATTTACGCCCTGGGGAAGCGGCTAGAGCACTTGGCATTTTCAATGGATGTTTAACAGCAACTGCTTGCTGCTTAGCATCTCTGAAAAAGAGATTCAAAACGTATTCCCTAGATTTTTAGGTTTTTAAGAACTATTATAATCATCTGATCTGCTTTATTGCACAAGCCACAGAATTTCCCTTCACCAAGACCTCCATCATGACTAATAACCTCCTGAAGTTGACAACTTTGTGAGCATCATTTCCCCTGTTCCTACGTCTCATTTCCACGGTAATGCTTTCAAAGCTGAATTTCCAAACACACATTTGTGTGACATAAATGACCCCAGATTTGCAGCAACACCAGGGCAGTGGTGCCAGCAGCAGCAGAGGTAGCAGACACTTGTGTGGAAGGGAGCCAAGGAGAACATGGACCCGGGCAAAGGCTGCTTTGAAGTTGGAAATTTGCTCTTCAGAAGCTCTGTCCTTTAGGCTTAACCTGACACTGGTAATTGCAGAGGAGTTCAACTGAAAGGAAAGGAAATCCCATACACAGGCTTTAAAAAATGAGCCAACAAACCCCATAAAACACGGGGCCAAACCAGTGACCAGCCAGGTGTATGTAACCTTAGCATAAAGAGATGCTTTCAGCAAGGAGATTAAGCACCTGAACTACTTGCAGACCTGTCATTTCTCAGTCATTCATCTTATTCTGGAACGAGCACCCATAGAAATGCTTCCCCTAATGTTTCTAGTGTTAGAATTAACAGAGCAAACACACAAACAGGAGTTTATTTTATAGCCTTTACTCGTGAAATTAGCTTGTATAGTGGTTATCCCTACACCCATTTATTCCTAGCATAAGGCACAGCTTTTGAAATGGGTGAAATACGGCTGCATATGAGAAAACAAACACTGAAGCAGCCAGGTCTCCTTGACTGTCCAGGGACGGCAGCAGAAAGGCTGGTCTACAGCCCCAGAAAAATAGACTGAAATCATAGGAAACTATGTGTGCTCCTGCATACCAAGAAGTGTGATGAGGTCAATTAGAGAACCGCAGCTCCAACCACAATTAGTGCCTTCTCATCCACATCCCAAATGCAGGTTCTTCAGCTCAGTGGCTTCTACAGCCAGGTGCAGAAAGCGGAGCACGAGCTCAGACCACCTCTGTTTACCTGCTGCATGTTTATCTTATGTCAGGGTAAGTCAGGAAGTGATGAAATAAATGCAAGGTTCTGCAGTAAATCAACCTCCCTGTTTTAATTAAGGACATCACTGCTCACACTCAGCCTCATCTCCACACTCTCCTCGAAGCGACAGCATATTTTACATAGGCATTTTTCCCCCAGGAAAGATAGCAAATACCTGCTTTTCTCCTCCCTGAGGACAGTAGGTTCTAAGGTCACGAGACTAAGGATTTGACAGCGCCTGAAGAGTCACCAGCATCAAAGAGCTGCATGCAACCAAAATCTCCCCGTTTCCACCCAAAGGTGAGATTCGTAGCCAGACTCCTTTGAAATTCAGGTAACACTAAATGCAAATATAGCAATTTAGTTATTTCTCTAAAAGCTCCAGAAATGGTAGTTTCTCACAGCACAGAAGCCTAAAGAACTGCTGAAGATAAACAAATAAATGAATAAAGCATGACTTTCAACACTCAGTATGTCCCCCTCCCCTACTAACAGCCTCTCAAAGTTTTGTGGGGGAAAACAAACAAAATCCACAAGTACTCTGACATTTGCCCTGTGCCTGTCGAGGTAGGATAACCCACCAAGCACCAACGTGGGCCACGTCCCCTGCGTTCAGACCCTGAGGACAATTTTCATAAAAGCAAATGTTTCCTGTTTGCAATCAGCTTTGCCTTCTAATACAAGGTAGGTCACGTAACTCAAGCACGTTGTTCATCTCAAAATACAATAATAAATGCTCTGAAGAGACAGTCTTGACCTTCTGATTCCTCCTGGTGTATATATAGCAAAACTGAAAACATAATCCAAATGCTACTACCCATACAATCTGGAAAATAAATGCTCATTATTAGAAACAGCAAAGTCTTACAGCATAAGCCGGGATACCTTCCTGAGTACTTGGATTCCTTAATATAACCATGGATCAATCTCATACTCTCTCTGTTTGATACAAAAATAGATATCACTTAGTGAAAGAATAATTTAAACAATGTAACAGATTAAGATGCAAATTGTCTTAATATCAGAGCTGCTCCTATTTTAAGTCCTTGGGAGAGGCTGCAGACAGCTACAGAAGCAGAGGATCATCACTCTACATCAGTGATCATTACACCAGGATGACAGCCATGCAAGTAACACCTCTAAGGCAAACCCCTGCGCAAACTGCCCCAAAGAAACGCACAACTCTGCAGTAAATCAGCTGCTTTGTTTTGCTCTAAATTTTTATTTATTTAGTTGCTGTTCCTGGGTGTGTTCCTCATTGTTTTACGGTTCATCATCCCAGCCTGAGCGCGTTACAGCAAGGCTCACTGTGCCACAGGCTATTGCTGAGCAAGCCCCTGCAAACACACCGAGTTCTTCCAAAAATCACAAACAACCCTGACCAAATCAATAAAGATTCAGCACATCATTTAAAAAAAAAAAAAAAGAAATTTAGAAATTTAAATTCACAGTCACTATCAGCTACAACAGGTAACCCTACCTATTGAACAGGAAGCAAACTTTCTGTTAGCCTTTCTTTTAAATCTTAACTCGATAATATTATTGCAATTAAAACTTGGCTACAAATAGACACATCTGAGCAGTATCAAAGAGAACCGTGCAGAGCAGCAGCTCTATACACAGCTGATTTTCCATGCACTGGTGGGGATGCACACAGGTTGACAGAACAGGGTCTTTGTAACCAGTGTCAGGAGCACCAGAAAAGCAGATCTGCTCAACCTACTATGAAAACATCATTACTGACTGAGCCAAAACTTGGCCATAAAAATAATTTAAAACCCCCCAGCAAGGGCTCAAGAGCTGCAGACAGAGCAAGGAAACACATTCCCACACGTTCACCTTAACTTTCACAATAGGAATCAACCATCTGCTGACTAGCAGGGTGTCTTGGTAGCCTCTTGTTCCTCATACAATACTGAAGTTGGACTTAAAAGTTTAAAAATTCTCCATTTTTCTCCCCTCCTAGGGCTGCAGTTCTTTATCTTTTTTCTCCTGCCACTTAAGAATGTTATCATAACAGAAAGGATATTACAGGATAAACTCATCTAGGTCACAGAAAGAAAAAAAATTTCCATATTAACCTAAAGTACAAATGATCTTGCTGCAATCAACATGAATTCTATGGGCAGCAGCAGTGCGCTCGTCCTCTTGCCCTAGTCTTGGCAATCAGCAAGTGAATGAACGATTTTATCAGCGTCGCTCCGTGCTGCCAGGGCTCCCGCACGGCCCAGTTGTGCAACGAGGATCCTTGCACAAAGGACACATTTTCAGATGCACTTAGACATCTGCTTGGAGTAAGGAAGCTCTTGGCTCCAATCATCAATTTGAGATAAAAGCAAGGCTAAAAAGCTTGTCTCTCTCTGCAAGGTTGGGTACAATCCTTCTGCAGCAATTGCTTCCTTTACATTTTGGTCTCTTACACTATTAGCTTGGTCTATACAGCATCTTTTCTATCCCACCTACAGATGATCCTGTCAACTCTGTAAATGACCTGTTTCCACTGCGGGAAGATGCTGGGGGTGGGGGGAAGACAGGTCTTCATTAGCTACTATAGGAACTTTAACAGCCCCTGACAACAAACAATTATTCCACTGAACACGATACACACATAGGGCAGCATGTACAGTAAGTTTAAATTATACAAAACCCCTTTCGTTCTGGCAAGCAGACCTCCCAGGGAATTAAATGAGGCAACTGTCAATCACTGAAGCAAACTCAGACTGAAAAATGTGCTTCCACCTCCAGCCTCCCTGCACGGTCTATGTGAAAAAAGCTCCTGCCTCAAATTCCCTCTTGGAAAGGGCTTTCAGAAAGGAGGGGGCAACTGCTGCAAGCTCTGAAGGATGGGATGGGATGGGATGGATGGGATGGGATGGGATGGGATAGGACCTGTCCTGAAGGGCTGTTTTGGTCCCCTGTTATCCGTGCTGGGCCAACCTCGCCGCCTGCACTGGCGAGGGAGACCCACAAACCTCATATGGGAACTGGCAGCCGCCCCCATCCCCTTGACGGGACAAGTCACAAGAGGGAAAAGCAAAAAGCAGCTCTCAAAGTTATCACAAATGCTGACCGCACGTTAAAAGGAAGCACGTGCTGGGGATGCCACTTCTCCATCCCTTGCAAAAAAAAAAAGTATACTTGCAATTACCTTAAATTCTCCTGACCTTAATTTTTTCTGGATTTCTCCTATGTTCCCCAGGCTGAGAGGCCACATTTAAGAATCCCCATGCAAAGTTATTAATTGTCCTGCTTTTGCTCAGCAGTGCAACATCAGCTTTAGTGGCAATTAGTCTCAAATGCTAAACAAAAAACATACTTAAAAATAAATCCTCAAAAAAGGTCATAAGGCTTTTCCAGCAATGGGCTACGTTTTTAAAAACAGAAAAGTTATTGCGAAATAGCAACCCAAGGCATGGAAAACATCTAAAAAACCTTCCATCAAAAGAGCAGAGTTACTTGAACGATGAATTTTCTTACTATCCAAAGGTGCTATTTTTAAAACACAGTGCCCCTCTACCAAAAAACAGCAACAAAAAAGCTGTTCCAATGTCAGGCCCCTCACTATAACTCCATGAAGAAAATCAGCCTTAGGAAAATATTTTTCAGCTTCACTTTGTTTAAATGTGCCCAGTTTTAAAATAGGGCACCCGAAAGCTTCTTTAACTTAAGGCTAATGTCCAAATTCAGCACAACCTAAGGAAGCCAGTTTTAGAACCAAATGCCCATAAGTAGCAAGTTTTATGGGAATTTTACACATTCTTGCAATACGAATACATGTATTTGAATCATGAAATAACAGGAGAGCAGACAAGATGCAACAGAAAGGATCTTCTGCAGAGCCCACAGGAAGTTCAGACCCACCAGTCACAATCCCCTAGCAACAATGATGTTTTTTCATTAAAAAAGCACTCGCTGATTGGCACGTCTCTAGCCATACTGCCCATGCCTGCTTTGCTACCATATCGCAGCGCCTGCGCCCAGGGAGACAGATGACCCCACTGCTCAAGGCAGTCAAAAACTAGAGCCTGCTCTTTGGTGTCCCATAGGCACCACTGCAGTGATGACGATTAACAGACACAGTGTCCAATAGCTGTTTTCCACCAAGAGCAAGCCAATATGCTGCAAACATTCCTAGACAAACACAGAGCTTTATTCCCCAGAGTAAGAGCCAACTTTTCCTGCAAAATCTTGGGTTTATTCCTATTGTTTCTTGAGGGAAGGACGTGTGAAGTTTTGCATTCGTGTTTAAGATGACACTGTCTGCTGATGGCAAGTGAAGTCCTTATACACAGGAGGTTTCTGAAGTTCCAGCACCCTAATATTCCAGGTGTCCCTTCACACTGATCCTACTCTTGATCTCCTCCAAGAAGGCATCTCAGAGCTTTGCCTGAACGATTTAAATGGCACTGCACAACAAGGGAGATCATCAGGTAACAGAGGTAGAATTTAAGGGAGCTGCCCCAAACACCTGTGACCAGGGACAAAGTCTCCAGTGTGATCTCGACCCCATTAGTCACCAACCCATGGGCAGAGCTCCCAAAGGTGCCGGGATTCCACTCAGGACAGCCCAAACCGCAGCCTCAGCCCTGCAAGTCCTGCTGTCTCCTCAGGACCCACTTACCAAGGCAGCAGGAGAAGACAAAGGAGCTGGGCCCAGCGGGCTCCGTGTGCTGAGGCAGGACGAGCTCCAACCTGGAAGCCACTCACTGCACATTGGCTACGGACCTCCAAGCCTCAGCCACGGTTTCTCCCTGCTTTCTGAGAAGGACTGCGGAGGCCACCTCTCATCCAGGGACAGCGGGAGCCAGAGGCAAAGGATATGCAGCCAAATTGGGCAGACTTCAAGCCTGCTAGCCAAAAAGCCTACCTGAGGGGTCTCTCATTCACACACCCACAGTAACAGAAAGCAGAAATGCCTAAAACCGTGATCGTTTGGCTTGTTTTGCCTTATATTTAAAGAAAAAGGGCTTGTTTCTTGCATGTATTTGATCCTCTGCAGCATTCCCTTCCCCAGACACGGTGCATTTATTCTCCTGCCCCAATGAACCAGAAAGGGCCAGGCTGTGCGTGCGGAGGCCACGTCTCCCACGGCACCAAACAGGCTCCTCCCTGCGCCGGCTCCTGCGCTTCCCGCCGGCACCGCTGCCTCCTCGCACCACTGAGGGGGACCAGGGACAAGACTCCGCCTGGGATCTGCTTTCCGCAGTCCCATTTCCTTCCTGAGGGATGAAGCTGTAACATGTGATGCACAGGGATGATGCCAGTTGCTCTGGAGGATGCTCTGAGGCACCCAGGATGCAACATTTGCCCGTGGAACAGCAAAGCCAAGAGGGATCCGCGTCATGCCAGGATTGCATCCAGCAGCCCTCAGCCTCAGGCAGGTGCAAAGCACCAACACAACCAACCTCCCCACGCTGGGGAGGGCTGCAGGGCCTTCTTATCACTCCCACAAATGCACTGAAGGCAACACTGACCCTCCTACCCAGAGGAACGGGCACTTTAGCAAGAGGCTGGCATGCAAGCGAAAATAAACCTTCTTCTCCCCGCACTCGGAAGCCAACTCTCCGACATCCCAAGAACCGTGCTTGCTTTGGAAGCTCTCCAGTCACATCTTTCTGTATACCCTATTGGATATATATTTTATAAGCCTGGGTAGATGTTGCTGTTACCAGCTTATTCCATTAATACTTCATATGAAAATAAACCTCTCCACATTTCAGGAAAACAACCGTTCCCTGGCAACAATGAGTGGAAACTGTTGTCATCAGTATTTTACTTGATTGAAGATGTAAAAGGGAGAGAGGGGACCCTTCACTTTCCCTCTCCGTCTTCAGCAAAACCCCCAGCTCAAAGGACAGTTCTCTTCTCAAAAGTAAAAGCTCCAAATATCTGAATTCCCAGAGAGCTGGAAAAGGAGGGAAACAAAACAGCAGCCTAGACCATTGTGACTGCTACAATCAGCTGTTCCACACTGACAAGCATGCTGCCCTCCATATCCCAAGGCTATTAAAAAAGCATCTCGGGCTTGAGATACAATGACTAACCCCACTGTTTTTGGCAACCGACCAGAACATCTTTCTAAGATAAAAGAGAGCGTTACTGTTTATTAGGACCAAAAAATAAGAAATCTCAACTATTTTAAAAGAGAAAAACGTGATGTAGAGCTCTAGGAGAGCTTGGGTGCAGAAAGGCTTGAAACAGCTTTGAAGCTGCAAGAAATACGAAGGCTCCAAACTTTGTCCCACACAAGGACTGAGCTGGCAGCGTGTCAGAAGCCAAAGGGCTGTAGCTAATTATTCAGCATTTGCATAGCTTGTGAAGCAAGCAGAAATGCATGTCCCCAGCAGAGGCACTTGTGCTGATTTCCACTTCACTGCAGGTTTTCAATCTTACATTCTACGAATTAAGCCAAACAGATTCTTCCTGAAAAACCAGGCCTATGGAGACGGCCTCTCTTCTCCCCGCCTGGATACAAAGCCACACGACACAGGTTACTCCGCTGGTTAAGGCAGCCCTGACAATTTGCAATTCTAAACGTGCCCCTCCATTAATTTAGGCGGGGGGGACGGGCGAGACGGAACACAACCGTGGTCCCGCTAAGCGAAGGTCAAGCCCTGCTTTACTTTGCCCTTCACCCGAGGCAGCAGCGTCAGACCCCGCTGCTAGCGGGGACCTGATCAGTGTCTATAAACACCTCAATGGAGGCAGTGAGCAGGACGGGGCGGCCTCTTTTCAGTGGTGGCCACTGACAGAACTAGAGGAAACGGCCACAAACTGAAGCACCAAAAGTTCCACAGGAACTTAAGGAAAAATTTCTTGATAGGGAGGCTGAACTTCTTCACTGTGGGGGTGGCACAGGCTGCCCAGGGAGGCTGCAGAGTCTCCTTCTCTGGAGATCTTCCAAACCCGCCTGGATGCCGCCCTGTGCCCCGTGCTCTGGGTGTCCCTGCTGGAGCAGGGGGTTGGACTAAGTGATCTCGAGAGGTCCCTTCCAACCCCAACCCTTCTGTGATTCTGTGACAGCGAGCACTCACCACGCGAGCGCCGCTGGCCGAGCTTCCCAGCCAGGAAAGCAGCCCCCTGTGATGCCCTCGCTGCCGTCGCCGTCCCGGCCAGCGGAGCAGCAGGTGTCAGGGTGACAGATGCCTCTGGGATCCCTCCGGGGCACAGCTGCCCCACAGAGGCTGGACTGGCATCTTCACTATGCAGTGAAACCTGAGAGCGTGAGGGCTTCCTAAGCAGCCCAAACGTTTCCCAACATGCTCTTCCCACAAGGAAATATTTTCCAATTATTTTTGTCCCTCTCATGACCAGCAATTACGCTACACAAACATCAGCGACAACAAAGTAATGTTGTGCACCCTGCATATGCTGCTATAGCAAATGCTAATTAAAGTAACACACCGAAGGGCAGCAGCTTTTAAAACCACTGGATAAAATGGAACATGCTCAGCTAACGGGAGCAGCACTGAATTCCTCTGCTACAGACACCAGACTGGAGGGTATTGCTGAAATAACCGTGTGCCGCGGATGATACCAACACAAACACGAGCTGGCTTTCTCCCTGTGCCTCCTTCCTTGCAACGTCACACAGTTCTAGTACAATCACCCATGCCCAAAAGGAACATTCTCCGACCTAACTTTCAATGCGAGTCTAATAGCCTCTTTAACACCAGATTCTTTAAAATTTCACGGCCTGATCTTTGCAAGTGTTTAAGTGCCGTTCTACTCCGTGCTGGCGCTGAAAGGCATCTTCCACAGGGCAGGTACCCACTGTGCTGTACTGCGCTGTGCTGTACTGCACACCGTGCCGCCCCCACCTCCTTCCTCAGTGCCTCCAGTGGGAGAGCCTCAGCTCTGCAACCGAGTCACTCCCAAACACTTCCTTGCAGAGAACACGCTGACCACCTTAGGGGACAAAACTAACAACTGGGATCATTAGCAGCAGCAGCAAGAATCAACCCATGACACGCAGATCCTCAAACTATATAAAATAAGCCAGAATAAAAGGCACCTTCCAGGGCTACAGCGCTCTGAGGTGTTGCTCACACAAAAGAGCTGTCACAGAAGCAAAGTCCTTTCCGAGGTGCTGCTGTCCTTCAAGCCACGTTGTGTGAACATCCAGACCGGCAAACAGAAAACGTGGCCAACACCTGAACTCATCACTAGGTGCACCAGAACTCCAGGGCACTTCAGTGCCCACTTCACTGCAAAAACATTCCTTCTACCACAGTTTCTTTTAAAGGGCATCTTCTGTTTCTGCTAAGCCTAACTCTCCTTAAATGCAATAAACACAGATTAATGTCACCTTATCAACTATCAGGTCTTATTAGGTTACAGAGATTTTAAAGAAAATTTTAATTGCATCCTCACTTTCACCAGCGCACATGCTGACCCTAAAACCAGAAGGCTTCAACTCACATTTTTACAAACAGTACCTGAGTAACACCAGAAGTGAATGGAGAAAAAGAGAAATAATTCAGCCCAGATAAATGATAGTATTTAAATTCAGTAAAGCTGCTTTATAAGAAGATAAAGGGAAAAAAATGGATGTAGTTCTTACCTGCACTACTTCTACTCCTCTTTTCCTGGAAAAGAAAGAAAAAGAAGGAAGGGTTATTTTGGGAAGCGTGAGGAAGACCCAGATGAAGCACTGAGGAGCGCGGCTGGCTCCGCGCTAGGTGAGCAGCCACAGGCTGCCCGTGGGGCAGGGCCCCCTCACGTACCCCCATCTCCTCGGCCTCCTGCCACCACTACACGGATACTGAGTGATTTACGGCTACCACGTGAACCTCTATGTTGTCCCAGGGCTCGTGCCCATTGCGAGCCCAGGGGTACCCAGGGCGCGGGGCCGGGGTGGCCAGCCCGGGCGGCAGCGCTGGTGCCGCTGCCCCGCGCCCGGCCCCGTGAGCGAGGCCGCTGCAGCCGGAGCCTCCCCGACACGGGCTCCGCGCGGAGGCACCACGCCAGCCGGGAGCAGCACCCAGAGACACCCGGCTCCGCGGCACCGCGGCCCTGCTCTGGTGCCAGGCCCAGGGGCCTCAGGGCCAAGGCCATGGCAGAGGGGCTGCCGCGCTCCCGCTTCCCCGCGGAGCTGTGCCTGGGAAAGGCCGGCACGGGGCCCCGGCAGGCGGGCACGGGGGCTTCACCCCTGCAGCCCCAGCGCCATGGGGCCTTGGGTGGCACAGGGCACACGCGGGGACGCGACAGGGACAGGCACAGCGTTCTGCAACACCCTCCCTGTGCACTGGGGAAGCTGGACCTCAATGACAGGCTTGTGGTCACTCCGTCTCCTGGGGAAGCGGCGCTCAGACACGCGGGGTTTGCCAGGAAGGTGCAACCCTCGGAACGGAGCTTTGGCCAGACCCTGAGCAGCTCCCGTGGCCCTGAGCAGCCAGGGACAGGAGGCTGCAGAGGCCCATGTCCCACACAGGAGGGCTGAGCACCACGGCTGGCACGGCCAGCTCCAGGCAAACCCGTGCCCCAGGCCAGGCTCCGCAGCCAGGGGAGGTGACGCTCAGGTGCAGGCCGCCTGGCAAGCCCGGCTCAGCGCATGGGACGAGTCATCAAGGAAAGCAGAACCCTTCTGTTCCAGCTGTGAGAGCAGAGCCCCTGGCCAAGGCCCGGCCGTGCCTGCTCCATGCTAATCCCCCTACACATGCGCACTACTTAAGTGTATCATAACTGTCTTTTCATTGTGAACATAGGAAATTTAATCTAAGAACCAAAAGCCGCAGCAAGTACAAGCCCGGAATTTCTTGTCCTTTTCCCTGCTAAACTCACATGTGAAACCAAAGGCCCTTTTTGCAGAGGTCACAAAGCAGGGCTGCAAAATCCGTCCACAGTGACTTTCTATCTAAGTGCAACTGTGTTGTTGTCCAGAGCTGCAACTGCTGAATACACAATAGCTCCTCCAGTTTTCAGCCCAATACAGTAAGCCTTTCTTCTGGAAGGTCATTACAAAGATGCCCGAAGGGACAGGCAATCCATCAGCATGTCTGACACAAACTGCTCCCTTCCTCCACTGTCCCAGCCTGGAGTTTCTCTGGTCCAGCGGCCCACAGCAGAACTGGCCGTTGCTCAGCACGGGAATCAACAGAACACGAAACCCAGCAGCCCCTCTCGGAGGGTTTCTGGCGGGCGATGTGCTCTGCCCGTGGAGCGGGATAGGCCCCACCGCAGGAAGGTCCTGAGCTGCACAGAGCGACACAAACTCAGCCCTGCGGAGGAGGCTGCGTGGCCAAACCACGGTACCTTGCTTGGCTGTGCGAGAACCCTGGCTGGGCAAGAAGTAACTGGGAGGGAGCGCGTCTCTGCAACCAGCTGCAGCAGTCCACTCAGAAGCACTCCAAGGCCTGTAAGCTAAAGGCTAAAATCAGCGAGGCAGCCGTGTTCTGGCTCAGGGAGCAGCTTGGCCTTCCTGCGAGGTGGCCGGCGGCAGCGCCCACCACCGAGCCGCTCGGAACGGGGCCGGGCCCGCGCGCTCCCAACGGGCTCCCCTCTGCCCTGAGCGGGAGGACATTGGCTGGCTGGCTCCCAAAGCCACTTGGGAAGAATTCATCCTGGGGCTTTTTATAATCCACCCGCCAAAGGGGCTCCGCAAATTCACCAGGCTGCTGGAAGCAGCGAGTCCTGCTCCAGCACAAAGGCAGCGGCCAGATGAGCAGCTGCAGAAACAGCAAGAGAGGTGCCTGGTGCTGGGCGTGAAGTCACATGTGCTTAACAAGCTAAAGCAAGGAGGCAACCATTGCTAAGGCTGGCTTGGAGAGCTGGGCCTTCCTCTTTTTCAGCGCCAGCCCTGCTGCCTGCTCCGCACGGGCCACGCTGCTGCTGCTGCTGCTGCTGCTGCTGCTGCTGCTGCTGCACGCGGGCTGCACGGACAAGGAGCACAGGCTCTGCAGGCTCTGCTGAACGCCCGCTGCAGGGGAGCTGCACGCACATGAGGAACAGGGACAACCCCCAAAGCAGTAAAACTCAATGCCTCATCTGCAGCACAGGCTCAGTTCTTTGGCTGGGCTCTGCAAAGCCACAGAAACCCATCGAGGTGCAGCACAATTGCCACGCAGCAGCCCTGGTGCAGCTTCCCCTGCACAGAGCTCTGCTCCATCGCGCACTGCGGCACTTGCAAAAACCAAAGTGCTCGTTGCACCTCACTGCAGCGTGAACCCGCAACACGGAGCACCAGCCACAGGGCTGCAGCTTCTCAGCTGCACACACGACACAGGGAACCATGCAGCTTGAGGATGGCAGCCTCCCCCCAGGCAACGGGGAGCAAAGCCCTGACCGCGCAAGCTGACTTCATGTTTCAGACAGGACGCTCTGGGCGTTCAGAAAAGAATGCAATATCACGAATCAATATCACTGTAACCTCCTTACTTCATATTCTAGAATTGATGTTTTATCACAGCCACAAACTATATAAAATAGTCCCATTTACTTATTTGCATGTGAAGTAAATAGTCTGGATTTAGCTTGGATTCTCGCCACAGGACTCAAACCAATGCACCGGTGTGCTAGTGGATGGCTGGTTAGGGCAGAACGCAGCTACCAGGTCACACAGCTAAAATCAGCTAGTGTATCTGGGCTGACTGCTCTGGGTGAAAAGCAGGGAAATTCCTTTTCTCAGATGGCAGAATATATCACAGCCAAAGTCTCCCACTTAAGAGGGGGCACACAATAATAATGCATTGCTTTGACACTAATAAATAAATAAGTATTTTCTCTAGAAAAGCAACATATCATCATGGGGGAGGATGAGGATCATTAAGGAACCGGAGCAAACCCCTGCGCCCACGAAGCGACTCTGCAGCAGGTCGAGTCCATGGGAGGCCGAGGGCAGCACGCGGACGGCCCCGCGCTCAGCGCCGCTGCAGCCCGGCCCTGCTCCCGCTCCCACGCACGGAATGCTCCGTTCCTCCCCTGCTGGGAGGGCACTGCTGTTACCAAGCACTTGGGAGCATCCTGCTTTCCTCCTACTGTGCAGCGGGCACCCCCGGAGCAGCAGGCTCGCTCTCAGGAGGCCCGGCATCACGCTGGAGTTGGCTGAAAGTGTCTGAACCGCTGCCCGGCTCTGCTGGAACGGGAGAGGGTTTGCTCACGTGGCTTCTCCTTGGCTCGCTGGTTTGGGAGTAGCATCCTCCCAAACCAGCATTTGGGAGTCAGCATTTAACTAGAGTTAAATTTTCCCACTTTAAATCCAAGCATTCCTACCTTTCAACAAGTTTTGCCCCCTTCTGCAATCAGTATTTTTGAAAGATCTACAATTGAAATGGATCCAAAGTTAGCCTAAGGTGTGTGGGGGTGTTTTTTCCCCCCAATTCTCTCAATCTCTCTGTAAAGTATGCTAAATCCACGGGAGAAGGAAAATAAAGTACACTTTCATAGACACGCATCATCAGCTAATGCAGTATCAGTGAGAAACCATGTCCCTTAACGTGGCCAACATGCTCTTTACATGGTCTGCAAAGCAAAACCTGAAGCTCCTGGCTGTCACGGAGGACCCTTTAGGCAGAAAGTCACTGACAGCAGGGACAACTTGTGCTTCCTTGGTCTGTATTGGTTTGTATCGACAGGGAAGAGCAGCAGCATCCAGACCCCTGCACAGTCTGGGAAGCAAAGCCCAAAACCCTCCGAGGTTGGAGCCGGGGGAGCCGCGCGAGAAAGAAACCAGACGCTTTATGAGTAATTGTAAGGAAATAAACTGCCTTCAGCTACTAAACAGACTAAGACTAAATTTTAACAATGGTTTCTTGAAACATTACAGGGTTACTAATTTCAGCATTAAACAACAGCTATTAAGGAAATAAAATCTGTAAATCATAGAAGTCATAAAAGCCATTAAGCCGTGAAACACAAGCTGGAGAGGATCTGTTTTCTTCTTAAGCTAGATTTACAGCACAGCCCGGTGGAGCCGAGCTCTGCGAGACTCTCCTCCTGGAAGCGGAGCCCCGGAGCCCATCCGCCCTGCTCCCCAGCATGGACACAGACCCTTCAGCCCTCCTCTTGAAGAAAAGTGTGAGAAACCAGAAAGAAGAGAAATGACGTACATGAGCACAGGAAAAAAAGAAGAATTAAATGTAATGAATTATTTATCCTACCAGGCATTCAAACATATATTTAGTAATCAATAATAAGTAATAATGCAGGGTTTGGCCTTCCAACATAGGCATGCAACAGGGAATTCTGGCATTACCAGATCCAGTCTTCCACGACAGCAGGCAGTCACAACATGCAATCTCTTCCTAAGTCAGGCACTATCTTCAAAAACAAACTGCTTTGACCCTGTATCTTCCACTGTAGGACATAATTTCTTCAAAGGACCTTCAAATTTTCAAGCTGAATCAGCCCAGAGTCACCCTCTGGCTTCAACACTCTTTGCCTCTTAAGCAGAGCGAAGAGCAATCCTGTTGCCTCTGCGCCAAGCTCTCGTTGTCTCCCCATGACATGAACCACCCTGCGGTTAGCAGGACCCTTGGCAAGCAGCAAACACACGACCCAGCCGTTTCTGAAGCCATGAGACACTGGGGATGACTGAAGGAGACGGCAGAAGCAGCAGCAGAGTCGTAGGCTGGAGGATTCTGTCCCTTCTGGGGACACACGCGGCACTTGGGGCACTTCTCGTCTGCATGTCCTGCAAACTCCAACACAGCAGCTATGAGAGGGGTCTAGGAACAGATGGACACGCTTGTGTTTACAAACAAGATGAGCAACAACGCTCACAGCCAAGGGTTTGTAATCAGAAAGGCACCGAATGCTGCCTCCTAGAGCTCCAGAGCCATGACACGTTCCATTAGCTGCCACACAGGTCATGGTACCATAACCACAGAACAGCTGAATACTTCTTCTCAGAAATTAAGTTTCTAAAACTATATATACACATCATTCTGAGTAGCCCTCCCCCCAATTTAATTTAGACAGGAGTTAAAAAAGTACTAAATAGTCTGAAGTTCTCTGAAATCACACGGCAAGTCACTATGTGGCAAGCAGAGCCTGGAGACTCCGTTCTCTGTGGTAAGCAGAGCCCCACAAATCAGGCAGGCCACTGTTTTTCCATCAAGGGAATCTTCAGCTCGGGAAGGAGGGCAATCCCCTATCCACTACAAAGCTCATTAGTTAGCTGATTGCTAATTTGTTTACTTCTGATTTTCAAGATGCTGCCAAATTGCATGGAAAAAATATCCCACTTCTTAGCTCTGCTAAAGAAAGCAAGCAGATACAAGCATCTCTTCCAGCTCCGCCAGAATTAAAATTGAATGCAATGGTGGTAAAACCACGCAGAGACTTGCCACGAACTGCCCTCTGTACTGAAGCTGGAAGGAAAGGTCATACTGATTTAATGAAGATAATTTCTGGATCCAGGACTACTCCAGACTGAAAACTGAAGCTAACCAGATAGCTCCCTTTCCCTCCATGCCAACTGGGAATCCAACAAGCAGATGCAATTCTGTTTTCCACACAATGCCAGCAAACCAGAGAGTTCATCTGCTATGGTTAAATGGGCCCTGCAAGCCCAGGCTCACACCCCGAGTGAGGGGTGTACGTCCCACACAACACAAATAATTAAGTTTCTCCGTTACAGGTCGAAGAAACCTGCATCCTCCCTCACTTCACTGCAACTACGAGGCAGGCTCTGCATGCTCAAAGAGCAAAATGTGATGGGAAGGAACTGGGCAAAACATGATGAGAAAGGCGGGACAGACGAGCGCAAGCTTAAAAAAGCAGCAGCCCAGCCTAGCGAAAGGCAGGTTTGCGAGGACTCGGACGCCACCGTAGCTGGAGCGAGCTCAGGCTCAGGGCCTCCTCACTCGGCGGCGCCGGTCACTGCCCTCCCGGCCGCACGAGCTCCCCAGCGCCGGCTCTGCCAGCAGCCCCCGGCCCCCACGAGCCGCGAGGCAAGCGCCCTGCCCGCTGCCTGCCACAGGCCGCATCCCTGCGCACAGGGCCTGGGAATTAGCCCTCAGCGCGGAAGAAACCTTAGGGGAGTTAAACCAGTGCACAGACCTCCACTTCAGCCCAGGCAGCTGAAGTTTGTTTAGAAACCTGACCCTCAAGCTCCACAGCCCGGGAACTAAGAGCCTCTTTCCTGCAGAGCTCACCAGAGGCTCCCTCAGCTCCCGGGTTTTGCAGCCTGGGCTTCATTCTTCCCTGCCAAAACCCCGGGACTGGCTGCTTTAAAACCATCTCGCGGGGATCTTCTTGCACTGCAGTCAAGGTTAGGTTGAACTATGGGCCCACTGAGATTGGAATAGAAACCCAAAAAGAAGAGAAACGCTGAGCAGGGGAAAGAGGAGAATATTTTTTAATCATGATACATGTGAGGCTGTGAAACAAAGTGAGTGAGTACAACCTTATCCACCCTTCATCCATAAAGAAGCCTCTCTTCTCAAAGACCAGAATCACTCTTTTTCTTTTATAAAAATAGCTTTCCACCTGGGAGGGGATCAGCTCTCCGAAATGGGAGTCCCAGAGAACCTCAGCCAGACACAACCTTGGCTTCTTCTGGGGCTTCTTTATACTCCTGCCTCACTATTCAATGTGACCTAATATATAATTACTCACTCTTCAATATGACTTCTCATTTTTAATATAACACACACAGCAGAGCTAGTAAAACCTGCATACATATTTTATAGACTGCTCTCAGGATCTTAACAATTCCCAATGTCCAATTATTAATGAGATAAACAGCTGCCTCCCATGCACTAGTATTCAAGGTTTCTGAGGCTTTTGAAAGATGAGACAAGGTTTATCAGGGGGCATTTTTTTACTTCCTTTGGACACTACAGACTCATGAGCTGCATTAAGGCATCCAGAAACTTGTTTCCTTAGTAATTTTAGACTTAAGCACCACCCATCAGCCTCAGGCATCAAGCAATTCTGCCCTGTTACAGCAAATATGCTGCCCAAATCACAAAGGTTCATATTTTTGCAAATATAGGTTCATATAGGTGCCCTTGTAAAGCATCCCACACCAACAACTTGCAGAGCAGCTGTACCAAGAGGCTAGTCACACAAATCCACTTTGAGAGCACAAACTGACGCAAGATGCAGGAAAACAGTGCATCTTCTTTGAGCCTCTGAAAGGTTCTCAGAGGGGTTCAGAGCTTCTCAGTCTCATGTCTGGGCTGTTAAAAACACTTTGAGGCCCCTGTTTTAACAGTGACATGGCTTGAAGGAGGAATTCTGTCAAAATCCTCATAGCTAAATCCCAAGAATTAATTCAGACCTTTCTGGAGGGTAGGTGGTCTCCTTCTACAGTGTCTTTCTACAGAGGCTTTTAACACATCTGAACAATCTTTAGGCAACCTAAAAGCCTCCTGTGCAAGAAAAGGGATAAAAATGTCCACTAAATTCTCAGCCACTAATCAAAGCTCAGAGCCACTTGAGCTTCTAAAAAAGTCACTGAAGGAGACCTAAAAGCACACATGCTTCTTAGAAGCTGCCGTTTTCAAGGCCCTCCCACTGTTTCTCCCATCACCTCCAGCTTCTCCCATCCTCTCCAGTTTACTGCAGGTGCTCCATTTACCTTCATCAGTTTTACCTGAATTCCTCCCTTTTACCCCCTCAAAAGCCCCCTAGCAGCTTGCCAGAGCCTCAGGGCTGGAATCCACATGTCAGGAAGGAGCTGGAAATGCCCTCGTGCCCAGTGCGGGGCCGGAGAGGCCAGTGTGCCCACCGGGAGAGCCAGGGGCAGCGGGTGAGGAGCCCGTCCGCCACAGGCTGCAGCTGGGGGCTAATCCCGACGCTCTGTACCCAGTGCTGCTCACCGGGACCTTGGCAAACAGCCTCCCCTAGCCCCTCCAGGGGCTTTACAGGGGCAGACACCCACCGAGACAGGCATGAGGAATGTGCAATACTGGCTTTCTTTTTTTTTTTTTTTCCCTCTCCACTTCTTGGATCTAAGAAAGACTTGGCATTTTTTTGGCAGAAGGAAGAGACACATATAAGTGGAGCAACCTGCCATGCAGAAATGAGTTTATTCATTTCCAGCCAGGCTTCAAAAAGATATATAGGTGTCTAGGGGTTTTCTCCATGCAAAACTGCATCATGCAAACAAGAAAATGTTAACAAGTTCATTTCTGCTCATAAAAGAAACCCTATTGCAACATCTCCCCCCTTCCTCCCACCTTGTGCATAAAGGTTGGCCCTAAGGCTGGAACGTGGTATAAGCCAGTCACCAAGTCTCACTGGATTTGAGATCATTCCTAATTTCTCGTTTCCCACGTCCATGGGTGAGGGTCTGCGTACATAAGGACCAGCTTTGCTCCAGTTATGGAAGCAGAGTAATGTCTCTTTCCATCATTCCATAGCAATAAACAGCAAGAGTTGGAGCAAAGAAATTACCATGGCCAAACCCATATTCTGTTTGATACACGAATCTGGCATTTCATCAACTTAAAAGGATATCCATGGCAAGACTTAGCAAGAAACAGTTAATGCAACATACATTCCTAGAAATCTTTACTTCTAAAACTCTATCAGTAAAACCTCATAAAACTCATTCAGTCAGTTCCTCTGCTCTGTTTGCTCCATGTCAGGCTTCAGTCTCCAGTCTGGGGCACTTCTGCATTCAGCTGTTATTCTGAAGAGGACTAGTCAGGTTAGCCCCGAATTCATGTTGTGTAACCCAAAAAAGGATTCATCTCTATTTCGCTCCTCTAGCCCAAATACCGCATGAACCCTGTGAGTGGCACACAGAAAAGCAACGAGGAAGCGAGAAGTGAAACTCCACAGCCCGGTCCCCTATTTGAGAAGGACCAGACATGGTCCAAACCAAGACATGGTACAAAATACTGAACTGAGAAAGGGCCTGCTTGCCTCCACCTCACTGGGCTCAGAAGCCAGCACCAGTCGCAGCAGCTCCTCTCCACCTGAGCCAACCACAGTCTCCCAAGAGAGATGGTTTTCCCTGTTTGGAAGCCTCTCCTGGAGCGTGGCTGTCCACAGCGCCTCGGTCACTGTTTGGGAATATTCTGCTGCTGGAGGGCACCGGCAGCGCTGCCGGGAGGCAGCCCGGCCTCCGGTCCTGCTCGCAAGGAAAAGTAGCTGATAAACGGTAAACATGGTAATGAATGACTTTCATAATTAAGTCATTTATTAACATACTATATATGACATTATTAAACATATAGCCTGTTAATGTTTTAACTATATATAGTATGCTAACAAATGACTTTAATTACATACAGAATTACACAAGCAATTGATATCTGTGAACGTAAAGCAGCCCATTGCCTGCCAGCACCAGCACCATGGCAGAGGTACAGATGACCCCATTTGCTGCTACCTACACGAACACTGACAAAGATGCCACGCTGAGGGTGTGACTCACGTGGAACCAGCCTCTCTGCTGCTGTGCCCAGATGCTGCCGTCGAGGACTCATCCAAACTGCATTCTTCTTCCATGCCTCTTATCTCAGCTTGTAAGACACCTCTGAGTTAGGAGTAAAAATCACTCATGCTGGTTCCCGGTGGTAAAGGATGGGCAGTTTCCACCGGCACACACTTTTGCCCCTCTCCTCCTCCTCCTCTGGAGGAAATGTCAGAACAACGGGAGTCTGTTTTGCTACAAACACAGGCCAGAAGGCAGAGCAATCTGCTTGCTGACAGCGCTGGATTTCAGGCTGGCAGGACAAGAGACAGAAGCCACGGGAGTGCCAGGGCCCCTCGTACCCGCTGGCAGAGGCCCCGTCACATCCCCGATGGACCCGGCCCAGGGGGGCTCCCTGCGTGACCGCAGCCACAGGCGTCCCCGAGGGGTGCAGGGAAGAGGGAGATTTCCCCCCGTTTCCTTGGACAGGGCTGCAGTTTGGATGAGCTGGAAACCAAGCTCATGTAACCAAGTAAAGCTGTGAATCTTTCAATATTAAGGCAAGGTAGGTCAGGAGGATTCCCAGAAATAAACCATAAAGCTCTGGGCAAGGAGACATGTAGGATTTTAAAGGGTAGGATCAGCCAGGGTCGGAAAAAGCAAACGTGAGGCTGCACTACGGATGAAATAGGGAGATAAAAATTCTCTACCACTCAAGATGGTTACTTCACCTGAAAAGGGCAAACAGGATCTCTGGGAATCCCCATCCTGGCTGGAGAAAATTCCTGCCCCTGCGTCTAGACCACTTCAGAGAGGCACCTCTTTATGCACATTGAAGCACATCTTTATGGGCACCTATTTTGCCAAGCATTTCATTCTGCTTTACATAATACTGAAGTCTGCTGCTAAATAAAGATTAAAATTCTTCCTGCTTCTTCCAGTCTATAGGCGTTTTGCTTTAAGCAGTAGCATATGTGTAGTTTGCCAGAATATCCATTTTCCTGTCTGCTTCAGTGGATCATTTACAGAGAAATAGGCAGAAAAAAATACAGTATCTTATGTATCATAAAGCACAGCTACAACCTGGTTTTGATCCAAGTCTCCAAATAAATGAAAATGTATTCTGAAATACTTGAAAATAACAGAGTACTGCCCTGTTTGGTTACAGTAAGTTCAGAGCATCCCATTTCTTTGCATCAAACTTCTCGGTTTTCTTTTTTTTTTTTTTCCTTCAGTCATTCTGCAGGAAGACTCTTCTACGCCCAAGGCTCTTCCTTGAGCTCCCTCTCAAAGCATCTGCCTCGCTGTCTCCTCCATCTCCAGTCCTCCCTGGTGCATCTCGCTGGTCTCTCACACTCTCCAAGTGCTCTAATCAATCCTACCTTTGTTATTCTCCTGACTTATCCCACACAGCAGTTTTTATATCCATCTTTTCCTGCAGAGACTAAACTAATGTAATATATGGCTACAACTTTCCCAAATTTGGTCAAAGCACATAGAAGCTGATGCATATCAAAAATGCCATTACATATTCTAACTGGGCTTCATTTAGATCCCTATTTAGATCCACTGGGAAGGAAGTGGATTGTTTCAATGTGCAATTAGAAGAACTAGACAGTTTCTTGGGTCTTCTTAGATTTTCCATCAGCTGAACAAGCAAAATTGTAGAGGAGGGCTCAAAATCTCATTTTTCTTCTCAGGAAAGAAAGGAGAAAAAAAAACTAAAGGGCTAAAGCCAACACCCCAGTCCTATTGCATTCGCTTCCCTTTATGGAATTACCTAGATGGGCTGGTGCCTGCCTCTCCCCATTACAACACTGGTGTGATCACAACGTGCTGATGAGTTACTAGATAACCTAAAACCCTCCAGGGGTGGTGATGGGGAAGCTGTTTCTATTCCAATCTACCAAGTTACCATTGTCTTTATCATTGCTCGGGAGGTGGATCCAGCGCTGGAGCCGGGCGCTGCCAGGCAGACACAACGCCAGTCGCTTCCCTTTGGGTTATTCCTGTCCAGCTCCGCCCTGAAACTCACTCTTCAACCTCAGTAATTGGCAGCAACTAATTAGAAGAAGAAATGCAAGCAGTTGATTAAATGTTTGATTAAATGTTGATTACATGCTTGATTAAACAGACCACAGAACAAATTTCCCTTGGACAGGCGCACTTGTTTTCCGCTGCTCCCTTCTTTTGTGCGGGGTGCGGGGATGGCGCCGCGCGGCACGCGGGATCTCCAGCCTCGCCGACTGCGCCACACACAGCGGGGAGAAGCGATGCCACCCGTGCCACGGGCTGGGCTCTAAAGTGGCCATCACCGCAGCCACGGGGCCACCTCCCTGTGTTCTCTCACCAGGGCTTTGACATATAGCCATACATACATACACATGCAGCGAGTTGAGCAACTCTGTGTGGACAACATAAGGCAGCAGCCTCAGGCCCTGCTGGGGCTCTGGTATCGCAGCGGGGTCCCCGGCGAGGAGGCCCCCACGGCGCCGCCGCTGCCAGCGCGGCCTGCGCGGCCCCACGGGCGGCATCGAGGCCAGCCTTCAGCTCGCCACCTCGAGACCGACACCAGGGCGAGACCTGCTCCCGTGTAAACATCCACAATGCAAACGAACCACCAACAGGCTGTTCAATTTTGTTTAGAAATTAAGTGCTGAAAGGCTTGGAAAGCTCTGGCCTGTGTGTTGCTCAGCTCAGCTTGCAGCTTAACCTCACAGAGGAGCTCACAGCAGCACCAAGTGTTATTTAAGTCACAGACCCTGCTCCAGAGGCCCAACGTTTATTTATTTCTTCTTACTGGGGGACACTCAGTCAGATGTGATGCTGGAACTGCTTTCATACATGCTGCTCTCTCAAAAGAAAAATGCTGGTTAGGGCATGGCTTCAATCTTGCACAGAAACTTTCCCTGGTGAGAGGTAACTTCTCTATTCACATTCTTAGGGGGAAAAAAAAGCTACAATTTAGAAATGAAAGAAAAAACAGAAACTGCCATTTTTCAAGCTATGATCAACGAAAGAATGAATGAATCATATGTGAAAATACAAAGCAAAAAAATGAATACTGCTAAAAGCAGTAGGTTTTCTTTCCTCAAATATTTCTCTGTAAAATAATTCACCACCTCTGTAAAATAATCTAAGGCCTAACAATCTAACGTAAAATAATCTAAGTTCCTAAACAAGAGCCCTGCATCCCACCCTACAACAGAGTGATTACAGACACTCCTGAAGTTACGTGTATGCTAAACTTGCCATCAAACCCCTACTCCACACACGCACGGCAGAGCTGAATTAACTACACAGACAACATAATATGCTCTTTCTTACAAGGTGCTGCCCCTCGAGATGCAGGACACAGGTTTGTTTGCTATTATATGACACAGCCCCAAGATTAGCACTGCAGGCTTTTATCCTAGATAAGATCCCTCTGGAAGCAAACAAGTTTCACTCAAATCACTTTTACAAGGCAGGATTACAGGCCAAATGAGTGGATTTTTTGCCATCTCCCCTTGCAGGTCCTTATCAAAACAATCAGCTGAGCAACAGTGTTACTGCACCTTGCCACTTCGCTCTGGGGTAACAACAGCCTTTGCTGTTGTTGTTTCCATGACACTAAAAGCAAAATTGTGGTAGATCATTTAATACCTGTACAAAGATTAGCTGCATTTATCTGAAAACGAACCTTACTCAGACAACCCCTCCCACGCACACATCTGAATCACATGGACCATGGTGTTTTCTCCAGTGACTCTTCCACTGCTACAAACCCCTTATGCAAACACACACAGCTGATAGCCACTTCCCAACAATTTCGCTGGAGAAGCTTCCAAAGGCGTTCTGGAAAGCCCAGCTGACCAAGCGGTCGCAGCTGCAGAGCTCTACTCTAGGGGAGCTTCCACTATGAACACTTTCCTTTACAGCAAAAGCTTGTGTTTGTACCAAAACACCAGACACAGAGGGCCTTTAAACGGCTAGAAAAACTCATTTTTTTCACAGTATAGGTTTCATAGAGCGAACAGGTGACCTCAAAATAAATATGCTGATATTATAACTTATACTAAGTTATATAAGTTATATATTTCAGCTGATGGTCTTCATTGTCCCACCTATCTTGCTGCTCTTCCACTTTAACCCCTCACAGAGCAGTAAGATTTCTGTGGACCACATCTCCCAGGCCCACCACTCACCATGACCACCTCTGCATCCATCTGCCCTGTCCTTCTTCTGCAGAAGGAACCTGTCCGCGTTGGTCCCTCGGCGTTCATCACAAAACACCCACTGCCTTTGCCTGTTGGTTGTTAGAAACTGGAACAAAGCCACCTGCTCATTCGGGGACCAAAACACAGTGGCCCTGTCCTTGTCTGCAGGGTTCCTGTGCAGCCATCCCAGCTACTGTCCCGCTCCAGCAATACAGGGCAGAAGCTGCAGCTGTGGCTCTGCCCTTCCAGCCTCCACACAGAGCTCTGGGTGCCACTCCGGCCATTTTAGCTGTCTCTGTCACAAACCAGCACCCAGGCAGCAACAACATCCCTGAATTTCACAGCTGCTTTCCTGCTGCTCAAGGAGACAGCTGGATTAGCCCTGCTGCACTCCTGCCCTCAGGGAGCAATGAGCTCAGGTGGGAACTCCAGCAGCCCTGGACCTTGTTTTTATCCCTGCCCATGGGCAGACGTGCAGCTGCTCTGGATCACAGCTCTGCTCTCCCAGATGATGCTCACGCCTGCCCACCTGAAAAGCATCTAGGACATCGAGGGCCTTCTGACGTGGTTCTGAAGCGCCTCCCGCCTGCTTTAGGACACACACACACACACACACACACACACACAAACACACACACACACACACACTTATATCCAAGCTTGAGAACTCTTTGCAACTTTCAGCAACCCACATCGTTCTGCTGGCTTGGTCCTTCCAGGCCTGGACACGACACAAACTGTATCAACAGGGCTCCTCATAAAGCACCAAGCTTCACCTCAACAAGGCACCTGCCTCTGCCTCCCTTGTTTCCACTTGCGAGTGTTCAGAGTAGAGCCCTCCACCTGCACTGTCAGAACGTGGTCAGGCACGTTCAATCCACATCCACACCATCCTCACCTGTAAAGGAAGGGTGAGAACTCTTCGTGTTACCCACGAGGTATTATGGGATTCCTCATGAATCGATTTACAGGACCCATCAGCATGACTCTTATTTGCCAGAAGCTAAATATGTAGTCTTAAAAGCTCCAAGGAGATTCTGGGCATCATTTAAAGAGAAAAAAACATGTTTCCAAATACAATGGTAAACATTAGATCCCTTAAAAAAGAAATGCTGCATATTGGTACCTGATCTTTTCATTTTTATATCAGCATGACAAATCTAAGCTAAGACTCCCTTCTGTAGAGCCCTCTGCCAGTCAATCACTCAAGTCTTTTCTACTTTTATTACAACTAAACCCATGTATAATAAACAGGAAGGAATAAAGACTTCCTTAAGGGTCAATCACAGCAAACATCTCCGAATATGTGAAAGAAAACACTTCTGATAAACACTTCTTTTTTAATTCACAGCTACACGAGTAAGTTGTATAGCATCTTTTTGGAAAAGTTGATGAAACATTTCTACCTTACAGGAACTTTTTCCAAAATTCTTGGGTTTGTTGAACATTTTCATCACTAGAAAAAAATATCCTTTGGGGTCCGATGATCAGGCTCAAATTCATTTGGAGCTTCCTAAATTTTCATTTCTTCTTGTGTTCCACAGGTTCTGTGTGCACCTCAAAAACGCAGCTCTGCTATTTCTGTGGAGTTACAGGGGCCTACTTGGACCCTGCACACCCATGTAAAAGAGAGAGGAAACTAAGAAAACAGCCCTCATCCCCACCATGGGCTCAGCTGGCCTGCACTTCTGCACCACCGCACGGCTCCTCCTCTCCTCTTCAGCTCCAGCTTCGTTTTCAGCGTAGATCAGAAGAGCTGAGTTAAAAACATCACTGCAAGGAGAAGCCGTAGCGTGGCTAAAGTCTACATCAAAGCAACACACTTAACCTAAAAAATATTCACCAATTAAAGAGCTATAAGAGAGTAAAGCAATTATGTGACAGCTAAAATTGTTGGAATGTTGGGGTCCTCAACAACGTGCTCAGTGACACTATTTGTTTTACAGAAATCACCGATGAGAACAGTCTAATTTTAATTTTGAACAGTGCCTTGCAGGAGATCAAGGTGAATAAAGAGCTGCTGGCAACTACCATGACCAAATAATTAACACTTTGTTTATTCTTTGAGATCCAAAGACATTTGGGCAATTTGCTAGCAATTCAGCCATACAAGAGCTTTGTGAGAGTGTTTGATTATTTCCACACTTGATAAGTGGGGAAAAAAAAGAAAAGACAGCAGAGAATTTGCTGACTTGTTCTGGACACAACCAAGTGCACCCTAGAGCCAGGAGCCAACCCCAACTGCCTGATCCAGAGACCTCGCTGCCTCTCTTGGGCCAGAGATTAGGCTTTGACTTGGGAACTCCCTTCCCACCCCACCACCACGTGTGGGTTTAGATACCAACAAACACATAGGAAATATCAAATATATAAATGTGTTCCCAGTGCTGGCAGCTCACCCCTGACCACGTAAGACCTGCACCTGATTTCCAGCCTCCCGACAGCCAAACTCCCCATCAGCAGGAGGGAGGGAAAGAGCCACCTCTCGAAGGCGCTTTGGGACTGCGAACGCCCCTGAGCTTGTGTGGGTGCCAGCACTGACACCAGGCACTTGAATAAACAATTTCCTGTAGCTGTTCAGAGGAGAGGGAAAAGCTAAGGAAAGAGTTTTCATGTTCAGTCAGAAACATATAGAGAAGAGGCAGGAAAAGTTAACTCTTAGACAGTTTTTACTCCACCACAAGGCGGTCTGGCTCTATCGAAACAGAGCCCCCCGTCCCTGTCCCTAGAGGACAATTATCAGCTACAAGCTACATCAGCTGCTGAAAACACCCCCACACGGACATTGCTGTGTTATAAATGGAATAATATTTAACCAGAAACATTCTCCAGCACGAGCTTCCTGCTCTGTGATGTTGGCAGCGGTGCCAGGCTGCTCCCTTTTGCCTGGGGCAGCCCCAACAACTGGCAGTCCTCGATTTAAAGGGGAGGCCAAGAGGCAGCAGGGACATTTCCTGCACGGAGCACATGCATTTTGCACCAATAAACATTATCTGCTGCAACTTTCACTAGCAGCAACAAGTACCCTAAAATCTATTCCCACAGGAGCTTTCACACCCACTTCTCACTCAACATAAGAAAAGGTGGTGGCAGCAACTACTAAGCAACAGGAAACTCCAGGACTACTCCTGATCCTGCAAAAACATTGCAGGCTGCTCCGCCGGGTGCTCCTTCGGGCCGAGCAGCCGCTCAGAACTGCAGCTGTGGTAGGTTTTCACTACCAACTCCTGCCCTCGGGATCCTTGGCCACCCTTTGCTTCTACCAAGCCATGGCAGGCCGTCAGCGCCCGCTCTCCGCAGCCACCGAGCAGCAAGGGAAGAGGGGCCCAGCCAGACACTCCAAGTGCTGGTCCGGGGCTGCTGAGGACAGCGCCACTGGCTCTGGGCCACCGTGAGCCATTTCAATCCTCTCCCAAATTCCCCATTAAAAGATGGAATAAAACAAAACAGGATGTGAACCCAGGTAAATCCGGTCCCCATTTATTCAGCTACAGCTTCACAAGGAGCTGGATTAGGCCAAGATCCATGAGCATCATCAGCTTCCATGGAGATAAGGAGAACAAAGCACCTCAACAGGAGGCAGGAGCACTTCAGAGGGAGCCTCATTCACAGGCAAGGGTTACTACCTTAGAAATAAGCATTAAAACAAAGAACTTGACACCCACCTAACTAATCCACCGAACAGTAATATAGAGATTCGTGCTTTACACATCAGAGAACAGCTTTGTCCAAGAAGAACCGAGTGCTAAAGTTGCCTCAGAACAAATGACTTTGTTTCCTAATTATTTGCTCAATACCAGATATTTCACTTCAGGGCTCCCAGTTGCAGTTAGTGTCCCGTGGGGCTGGCAGGGGCAAGGGGGAGAACACTAACAGGTTATGGAGAAGTGCATCAAAGCTGGGATCTCAACAAAATTGCACGTTGGTTGTAGAACATTCTCTACCAATGCTTTAAGGTTTCAGAAATATTTTTTTTCTGTTTTGAGAAAACTTCTGTCTGGTTCTACGTTTTTCTTTCCCAATGACAAAGAGGAGAAACTAGGAACAAAGGAAAATCAAGGCAACTACAAGAACAGCTACAGCAGGTCAGACAAGGGCCCAGCTTATCCAGGCTCCTGTCTCCAAAGTCCTGTTCTGCAGCCAGGCACAAGAGAAACTTCCTCAAACACTGCTTGTCTTCACTGCTTGTCTTCACTACTCTCTGCCAATTAGAGCTATACTATTTTATTACCACCGCAACAATGCTAGAGCAAAGCTTGCCCGAGAGGAGTGGGATAAAGCTCTATATTTTAAGTGATTATTTGAGACAAAAAGTGAGCTCAGATCTCAACACAGACATATTAAGCCAAGCCCCACACAAACAATATCCATTGTGAGCTAAAAGGGGGCATCAGGAAACACGTAACACAGCAGCAAACAAAGGGGAAGAGGCTTCCAGCAGCAGAGCTGGGGGGCTGCACGTGCCCGGGGTTCCTCCGCACCCCACCTAGGGCCACCACAATCAATACTGTCCTGCTGAGGACCTGGAAAAGACAGTCAGCTGCACTGTATAATTATTATACATTATTTCATTTAGAGGAAAGAAAAATCCCTCAATGGGCCCAATGCCGCGCTCACTGAGATCACTTCTGGCTCCACAACCCGTGCTCCAAACGGCAGATCCGCTGCAGGTGACGAGGTGGGAGCCCCGACCTCCATCGTGGCACCCAGGAGATGTTCACAGCCAAAGCAGCGCGGCGGCCCCAGCACCGGGCAGGCAGCCCTCTCAGGAAAACTCACTAAAAATCCATCTGGTTTGCTTGCAGCACCCAGAATCACAGATAACCTATAACATGCTTTAAGGAAAGAATAAGTCAAAAAAAAAAAGAAGCTTTAAATTGTTTTTAAAACAGACAGTAATAAGAGCCACTGCTATTTCCACAGAAGGGCAGGTTCTCATCCACAAAAAAATACAACCTCGAACAAGATGCAATCTGAAAACCCAGCCCTCGTAAGCAGCAGGGATGTAGACCAGTGCCCTGCAGAACATGTAAGAAGCTACAGTGCTGCTACCACAGAGCACTAACCGAGCACGGGGAAGGGGAAACCAAGCAAGTGCAGACCAGAAGCAATTTACACTTGATGGCAGGGCAGGGAGCAGAAATTTTCACTCTCCTGGGTTGCAGCTAAAAAACTCAAAGCACAGACTCTCTCAGAGGCTGAGAACTGGAGGCATAAAATAGCGTCCGAAAGAGAAAGAAAGAGAAAATAGAGTTTCGACCCCCAACCAGCAACAAGATGATACACTCTGTCCCTCAAAGCAAGCTAAATTTTACAAAGGTCAGGAAAAAAAAAAGCCAAAATAATCTACTCCCTCCAAAATTAATTGCAACCTGAATGTAATCCCTGGAGCTTCATCAAGACAGAAAGGAAGGCTACATTAAAGCATCAAACCTCAAAGTCAAACATCACCTCAACGCTACTTGTCTGCCTGCAGACAACTTGCTCCTCCTCCAACAGCCCCAGCTCCTGCTCACTATCTTGGGGACCTGGCACAGCTAAAGGTGTAAGAGAAAACATTTTTTTCCCCCAAATCCAAGCAATTTTAAAAGGCAGGGAAGTGTTGCGGGCAGTTTTACCATGGCACTCTGCTGCTCGGGTGCCAGCACAGCGCTCTGGCAGCCCCGCTTCTCCCCTTGCGCCCGCTCGTGCTGCGCCAGCGGGCACAGCCACAACCCATCAGCCTTTCACCTGGGGAGCGGGATCGCTTCGTTTCCCTCTCCCCTCCCTTATCCCATTAACAGGACTCGCCTGTCAGTGCTCACAGGCCTCCCCATGGCATCTCCGGGGCTCTCGGTGGGTCGGCACAGGGTCCCTCCGAGGGGTACCGTGGCCTCCCCTGGCACCCGCTGGCCTTGCGCTGGCCCCAGTGGCTCCCTGAGCTCTGCCCACACCATCTCCCGCCGGACACCCACCCGGCAGCTCCAGGCATTGGAAAGCCAAGGACAAACAACAGGAAGACGAAATCCAGTATCAAACAAAAAGGCAGTTGTGCAAATGAACTCTACGTGTGGTAGGAGCTACACGCAACTCGGTGTCGCTGCTGCGGTACCAGCACCGCTCCTCAGCTCCAGCACCTCCTCCCAGCTGTGCAGCCAGGCACTTTCCTTCCCTATCCCGTGTCCACCGAAGCCTCCGTAGGCGGCCCTGCACAGGCCAACCTTGCTCCAGAAGGGCTGCACTCTGGCTCCTGGGCCGTGCCCGAGCTCTGCTCCTCCTCCCAGCCCTTTCGCAAGCTTTCCCGTCTTGTTGAGGAAGTGCTTTCTTTGGGGGGAGCAACTTCTTACTTCTGAGCTTCTTGCAACTTTTTGACTGAAATGATTCTATTTTTAAAATTGATCAAGAGTCAGGATATTTTTGTAAAAAGAACATATGGATATATGTTTAAAAACATTAAAACCAGAAGCAATGTTTTATTTTCTCCTGAGCCACAGCAAAGCTCGCGAGCAGCCGCCCCAGAGGCAGTGGCTGCAGGGGCAGTGGGCAGAAGGGCTGGAGCCCCAGCAATAGGGCCGAGAGAAAAGAGTGACAAGTTTTTATACCACAGAGGGGTGCCTGGGGACAACCTCACCAAAACGCCCAGACCCAGATGTACCACACGCAAACAGAGCTCAACAGTCCTCAGGAGCTCCATTCATCTCGGTATTTTCTAAACCACAAGGAAATAACCAGGAACCACACGGAGACGCGGTCGCTTCAGAGCCACCTTGCCAGCCTCGTTTAAGTGGTCATTACTGGCCTCATTAACAACACCAGGCATTGCCAAGGCGGGCAACACTTCACAGCCCATCCGCACAAAGGATGACACTTTCAACCCTTGTAACAGAACCAGACTAGCAAGATAAAAATATTAGCCAAGCCACTACAGCATTTCTTGCAGCTGCGAAGGCCATTTAGCGGCGGCGAGATGGGCGCTCGGCAGCGCCGGCCGGGAAGGAGATGCATGGCACGAACGGACCTGCCCGATATCGGTTCTTTCCAGGGCCATTAATCACCAGGGACATCATTTGCTCTGTCAGATATTAACCACTCACCCCAACACGCAGATAACTTTATCAAAGCTAGACAGTGAGAGTAATTTCTAAACACTTCAACGCGTTGCACAGAGGACCTTGTTTCCGAAGAACCCTTTCAACTACTTCCTTCTGCTGTAGCAGAAGACCTACTAAAACATGTATTTAGCCAGATATAACAGAGGAGAAAGAAATTACCAGCAGGAAGTAGGAAAGAAAAATCACCCGCACATTAAAAAACATGATTTCAAAAAAAGAGCTGCAGCATTTACAGACAAAACACCCAGCACAAACCATGTCTCTCACAGAGCCTTTTGCAAGCCTGCTAGCACTTTTCAAAGGGGAGAAGCTCCCTCAAAACGCACTCACATTTGTAATACGGTCTCACAGAGCAAAGGTGGGGCTGGATAAACCATTTTGCTGACTGTTCAGCTCAAAATTTAGCATAGAGGAGGAGGGGGGAGAGTGAAGCCCGTGGGCGAGGAGGAAGAGCAGCGCGCGAGGAGTGCGATGGAGGGGAGCACGAGCTGCTGCCCCATGGAGGAGATGCCCCCAGCACTGACCAGACAGAACAGGGCTAGGACAGGGGAGTTTTACTTGGAATTGAACGGCCCTTGACCAACAAAACCCTTATGGTGTCGTTTTGAAAGCCACTCCTGAAGTACACGGTTCTCTTCCTAACAGGATTTCTCTTGGCGGAGGCGACACGAGCCAAGATCTGGGCAGTATTTGGGCAGCACGGAAATACTGGCAGGTTCTGCTCTGATGCCATGCAGGACAGAACTCCTTCGAAGAGGGTGAAATTCCAGCAGGACAAACGAGACCTCTTTTGGGGGCCTGCAGGACTCGCGAGCGGAGCGGGGCAGAGGAGACAGCCTGACAGAAGAGGGTCTGACCCCAGTGCCCCGGCACCGACGTGCCCAGCACAGCCGCTCGCTTCGGCCGCTTCTGTTTGCCAGGCTCTGCTTCCTCGTTTCCTTGGAACACGACACAGACGTCACCTCACCAGAAAGCATCGAACAGACCTGTTCGATGTTGACAGACATGGCACGCCTGGCCGATATAACGAATACCGGCTCCGCCGCCGCTTCCTGGGCGCAGTTCACTAAGGCAGAGCGGGCGCTTCCAGGAGCCATCTGGGAAACCCTCCTCGGATGAAACCCCCACACCGGAGCCAGCCCTGCACGCCCAGCCTGCCTGGAGCACCCCCAAGCCACGGCTCCCGAGTCAGCAGAGGGACCCCGGCCCTGCCAGGGACACCGAGCACCTTTGCAGGCATCTCCCGCCACATCACGGACTGTACAAAGGCAGGGACAGGTCTCCTGACCTCAGGAGGAGCCAACCTCTTTGTCCTGAAATGGGACCAAACGTCCCATGCCATTCCCCGTGTTTGTCCAAACTGTTCAGAAGTCTCGGGCAGCAACTTCCACCGCCTGCCTGGACAATCAGAGCGTTTCTTCCAAACCCCTCTCGTCCCTCCCTCTGGCTGCTGTTTGTTCTGCCCACAATGGAACTGGGGAACACACCGTCCTTTTCTTTTTTATTTTCCTCCTCCTTCTCCTTCCTACAACATCTAGAGAACCCTCGTTAACCATGTCTTCCTTGGACTGAGGAACACCAGTGTGATGCACTGTATTTTCAAGACCTGTGATCATGATCACTGCTCTTCTGAACCTGCTCCAGCTGACCTGCCTTTTCCTTGAAACACAGTACCCCAAACCAGAGGTGAAGCTACTCCAGCAGCAGCTTTATCAGGGCTGAGCAGAACTGAAGCATTACTTCATGTACCCTCAAGGCTCTATTCCAACATATGCGTCCCAACATGACATTTGCCTTTTATTTTTAGGCAACAGTGTCAACTCGTATTCAGCCTGAGATCTACAGGAGCATCCAGGCTTTTCTCTGGAAGGCTGCTAGACCTAGGTCTCAAGAAGGCTGCTAGGTTGACTACTGATTTTTATTCTTCCTTGGCACACCTGAAACAAAGCAGGTTGTGGTAAGGGATGTACCGGGGGAGGATGCAAATTTCCTGAATCTATGGTAAATGATTGCTAGATTATGCAAGAGACTCGCTATGAAAGCGATGATTGTTGCAGTCCCGCCGGCGGCCGAGCGCCTGCGCTTTGCGTTCCCATGAAACAGGTCTTGTTCTGCAAGCAAAATGCAGCAAACTTTTATGAGAGGGTGCCTATCACTCAGTGCTCTTAGCTAGTAAGAAAAAAAGCACATATGACCCGTTCTTCCTGCATGGAGAGAAAGGTCTCCTCCTCTGTAGGAGAGCAAGAACCAGAAACACACTGAACTTTTCTCCTCCGAGAAACATAGGGGATTTTTTGCAGCTGCCCTTGACACATTTTCGTGGTTTATTATAATTTCTACCATTCAGGAAGGTGTTAGGTTTTGCTGGAGCCCATGTCAAAGAAACGTACCCTCCCATCCTGCTCCCAGCCCCTGCTTGTGCTGCAGTATTTCACACTAACACGAGCACAATGAGAGCTATTGATCAGGGCACAAACATTTTATTTTTTATGGCTTTCAAGATCATAAAAGCTAACTCGCACAAGCCAGGCATTTAAGAAAAGTAGTATTTAGAGAATTTTATGGGGAATTGGGGTTAAAGAAAATCCACCAAGTCCTTCCTGGAAAAACTATGCAATAGTAGCCTCATAGCAGAATCATGCTTAAACTGATCTTAAAACTCAGGTTTAGACCCAAGTTTTACATAGATCATGGATCAAGACAGACCTCAAAAAAAAGTCAGAGGAAAAAAAAAGCCACACAAATATGATGATAATAGTGTCAACAGCTAATTTATCATTTTGATTTACTAAAGAGTGGGTTCTAACACATGCTTAAAGAAGGATTAACTGCCTATTATAGAAACGACATGGGAGGAAGCAGGCTGAAAAAAATAATTTAGCTTAAGAGAACACCATGAGGCACACAGAGGGATTTAAGCTACACATACAAATACTTTGTGGGGAAAAATCATTAGATGGTGTGTTCAGCAGATTGATCTCCTATTGGCATCGAAACAGCTTTATTATAACCCAGCAGAAAAAAACATAATGACCTGTCAAAGCAAATGGTCTTCAGTAAAGCTGACACGTACTCTAACAGGAGCTGCAGGACTGAAGGAAATGTAGAGGTTTTGTGCACAAGGATGTGCAAAGAGTAATTCAAGAGCAGGATCTGAAGTTCGAGAACAATGTTGGGCAAGGGGTGACGCCTGCAAATCCAACCAAGATGAGGAGGCCTTGCGTGTCCGTCAAGGTGATTGGGCTGTCGTGGAGACTTCTCAGGACAGACAGCAATTGGGTTTGCTCAGTACAGGTCACAGCAACCAGGTTTCACCAGGAGATCCCTATTATCTCACTTCAAATTATGTCCACAGAAGAGGAAAATAGGTTTTCTCCAAATCTGTAGAATTTTCTCAGAAATGGTTCCTCCCATATGAAAAACACAGCACAATAAAAACTGCCCATAAATAAGGTGTATGTGTCCTCTTCCTGCCAAACTCCAAGATTTATCGTGACACAGATTACATCTTCAGGCAGATCTTCAACTCATTTGCTATTCGTTTTCTACACAGCATTAAGAGGAAATTCTGACTCATTGTGTGTATGACTACACAGAGAAGCTACCCCGCTAACATGCGAGCCTGTGAGTCGCCCATGTGAGTGCTCCTACCCAGAACAGCCATTAGCTTCTCACTCAGAGTGGGATGACTCTGAATTACCTCCTCTTGGAGGAAGCAGATATCCACCTCCCCAGACACGATGGTAACTCACTTGCGTTGTCACAACCTTACCGCCTTACATCTCCAATAAACGGGATGATATTAACTGGTGATTTGTAGGACAACTATCAAGGAAACGAAAGCCTTTTATAGACTATAGCCATGTGTAAATGGTTGCACGTCACTCACGCGAACTGTTGCCAAGTGCATACAACTTATTTCTGAAGGAGATACATGCAATTCTTTGTATTACTGCCACCCCACCTCCTTACATGCACAAACAGGAGCCTTTTGCCTCACAGCATCCAGGCAGGCCAGGCAATGGGTATTTTCACAAAGCCTTTTTACAAAGGCTTTAAAATAAATAAAGTAGGTACCTGAGAGTCTTTGGTAGAAGCCACAGCTCACACTACAGCGCTGCCACGAATGTTACGGGCAGGGCACCCCATATTCCTAACCCGAATCAGTGCTCCCACAGCTGCACTGTGACAACCACCCCGTGACTATGTGTTGGGCAGGGAACTGGCCGGACTGAAAACTTTGGCCAACTGCATAATCACTAAAACCAGCCCAAGACAGAGAATGAGACCCAACAGCTGGCAGGAGCAGGAATCGCTCCCTTCAGTGGTGGCAGGGACGCAAGATCAGAATTACCACTTTAAACCACGGGCTCCTAAATTCTCAGTGAGAAGCCTCTAGAAACCTTCTGACTGACTTTCTACCAAGCTGTAGGTGCTCTATATATTTTGTCAATACCAGTTACCATAAGCTTTGATACTGCAAAACTTTTGAACATAAAGACTTATAGAAAAATCTACCTCCCATAGCACCCAAATAGTTGCTCACCACAGTCCCAGAGTGGGCCCTGGTCACATAATTTCACTTGCAGCACGTATGGCAGCGAGCAGATAATGCCAGCAGCTCTGATGCAGAAGCGCAGGAGGACAATCTGGCAGCAGCAGCTCCGTGGGGGCCTCCTGGCCGGCTCCGCGAGCGGATAAGCGGCCCGGGGTGAGCGCTGGATGTGGCGCTGGATGCAGCGCTAGAGCAGCTGGATGCTGCCCGCAGGAGCAGCCAGGCTGAGCGCGGGACACGCATCCCTGCTGACCCGGCCCGAGGCGCAGAGAGGCATGCGGAGCACAGCGCCATGGAAGGAGCCAGCGCCACCGGGACCCAGCGCCACGAGGGGAGCCAGGAAGGAGCTGCTTGGGTGGAACTGAAAGCCCGCGAGGGAAGCAGAGGGCAGAAGCAAGGACTTGCTTCAGCCCAGCTCAGCACCCTCCGCACAGCGCCACAGACACTGCACACAGGGTGACAACTGAGGCCCCGGAGAGCTCACGCTCCTTTCCAGGCAGCAGCAGAGCGCAGGATCAGGCAGAGCCTGGCCTAGCCTTCAGGGTCAGGCTCCTTTGGGAGGCTGCGGGTGCAGACTTCAACCTGGGCTTCAACTTGGGCTTCCCACGCAGCAAGCAGGGGCTCTGCCTGCTGGGTCACAGGCTGCAGCCCAGGGACCACAGCTGCTCCACAGGAGGCCCCTGAAACCAGCAGCAGTGACTGCCTTTCCGCTCGGGAGCCTGAACGGGATGCAGGAACACCGAGGGTTGCAGCTGGCCACAACCCACGAGTTCAGGAGCCGCTGGCTAGGCCGCAACGCAGAGACGGGTATCACCACAGCTGCCCCTTTCCCTGCTCACGTCGCCTCTGCAAGGCGCAGAGGGCAGCAGCTCCAGTAACAGGCATTGCCAGAGCTTTCCAGAGCAAAACAGTGACTAAAAACACCTCAAACAAACCCCACTCAGGTCTACAGTTTCCCATCACGAAACGTTAAGAACAATTCAGATGCCAACATTTCACGGGGAAGCCTATCCAACCCAGGCTCAGTTACACTTGGAACACCCTCCTTGCCTTTGGATCCAGGTTTAAGGAAGTGCTTTTGAGGCATCTTTCCCTGCTCCCTCTTCAGCAGCGGTGCCTCGTGCTAAAGCCAGCGGCACCAGCAGACCCCAAGAAAATAAAAAGATTCTTCCTGCTCCAACAATATTCCTGATCTAAAACCAGTGGGACTTCAGGAATTCCCCAGGAGTCTTGGGTTGCTCTCCCGGGTTATACAACTGCCCCAGCGCAAATCTATACAAACAAAACTGAACTTTGTAGTCATCCAGAAAGTATATCCCTAGGCAACAGGCAAATAAATTCCAAGTAACAGTCACCATAAAACACAGTAGACAGACAGACACATAGTCCACTGTAAGGCATGAATCACGGTACAGGAATGAGTACGCTTGCCTTATTTCCTACCGTGCACAACGTTTGTGGTAAGATGTATGTTGAGCTTGGCATTACTTTTTCTACAGCAATAAAAGCGTAGAAAGTCAAATTTAATCGAGCAGGCATTGCACATAAAACACTTGAAACTTTTGCCCAAATGGATGTGGTTTCCCAGGGGTGTCAATGAGAGTCACCTGGATGGAAACTGGAACATCCAAGACTTCAGTGCAACTTGCTCCAACAGCTGGGCCGGTCTTAAAGCCTAACACTTAACTTCTTCAAACAGGGTAATATTAAATGCTCCAAAAATCAAAGCCCAACTGCACGGACGCACCTATCCAATGTCTGCAGGTGCTGTTCCAAAGAGCTTAGCTCATACTGCAAGCTCCTGTTGGAAATGCAGAATGAGGCAGCCTCGCTTCAACCAAGACATTAGGCAAGTGTGGCGAGAGTGACACGAAGGGGCCAGTTTTCATATCACTATTAGGATACAAAATTATTAATAAACTTGTGCAGTACACAAAAAATCCATGACATGAAATGTAAGTGTAAGGAAGCTGGGAAGCAGAAGGAACAACTACCTGGTCCGAAACAGAAACAAGGACAGGAGAGGGGGAAAGAGACAGTTTAGCACTTAAGACACCCAATACTGAGAATGAAAGACAAATGTCTAAGAGAAATTATGTATTTTCTGCCATTTCCCTTAACTTCATGGCATGAGACCCAAGCTACACAAAACTTAAGAAAAAAAAAAAAAAGGGCTGCTGAAAAAAAGGTTATTGGAAATCAAAGTGAGTTGTTCAATATCACAAAAACTAACCGAAAATATCTTTTATGTAACCAAAAATATCTTGTATATATGTTCACAATTTAGCATCCATCCTTTGGAAGTGCATGTCTGGAGAAAAGGGACACGACACTGGAACTTGTCGTGGTTTCCACATGTAACAGACAACGCTGGCAAGTCTGTTTGCGGCTGGACACGGCGGTTCCAGCGCCAAGCTAATCCAAAAGCCTCGGACACTTGCTCGGAATTGCTCTCAGTTTCTTCCCCCTCCCTCACCTTTACAGGAAGGAGCTGGTGCTGCCAGCACTGCTATGGGACACTTGCTGTGCTCCAGAAACTGCAGTTTGGCCTCACAGCACGAAACGCTGTACGTGAAGCCTCCCGAAACGCATTTTGCGGCGCATGACCGGAGCTCGGGGGGACTACGAGTTAATTCAACCGCGTTCAGTTGCCAGGTTGACCTCAGGTGCTTGCGGTGGCTGTTCTGCCAGCAGGAAAGGGGCAGGGAAAGCGCTTAGCGCACAGCGGGAGCTGGGGCGCGTGCCCCAAGGCTGGCGGCTGCGGGGAAGGGAAGGGAAGGGAAGGGAAGGGAAGGGAA
>VZSG01000001.1:3420203-3481442 GCA_013398315.1 Nothoprocta pentlandii
GGGGGACCCGGGCACCGCCGCGAGCCTGTCCCTCCCCAGCGGGCCCCTTGCGCCCTCCCGGTTCCCGCTGCTCTCGCTGCCCCCGGGGCCCGTCCCGCCAGAAGCCGCCGGGGATGAGGGCCCGGAGCGGCCGGGAGCGCGGCGCGGGACGGGAGGCCGCCACGCTCCGCCGCCGCCGCCTCTCACGCGCCTGTCCAGACAGAGCTAGTGTTAGGGCTCCTAGGAAAGCGCTGGAAAGCGCACCCGCTGTGGTGCCTCTAGCAGAGGATCTGAGTGCTTTGTTTCTCTTCCCAGGAACTTCCGCTGTGACTGTGGGAACAGCAAGTTCGAAAATTTGCAGTGCAAGTTACTTCCCGTAAGTGCCGAGGCGGGTCTGAGACGCGCGGAGCGAGGATCGCAGCCGGGCGGGCGCCGCTGGGCCTCGGCCGGCGCTCGTGGAGCGCCCGGCGCTGCCAGCAGCGGCAGCGAGGGGCGTCTGAGCTGTGCCCCTCGCGGGGGCCGCTGCCCGTGGCACTGAACGCTGCCGCGCGTGGGCGCACCCGGCCTCATAGCTGCCCTCAGGAGCGTCTCTTTGGACGCCAGTTTACGGTTGCTCTAAGGAGCCGTGGGGTGTTGCGCAGGCACGGGACGCGGTGAGTATTCGGTACCATCCCAGAAAGCAACCGGGGAGGAGGCTCTCTGCCTCGCTCTGCTCCCGGGAGGAAGGCGCTGCAAATGCAGGAGCAGCAGCTGGCTCCCCTGGCACCGCCGGCCGGGGCTGCTGCTGCTGCGGCCACGATCCCTGCGGAGACGCCCGTGGCCATTGGAAGATGTGGGCGCCGCCTGTGCGTCCCGTGGGTGCTCAGCCCAGCCTCAGCAGCAGAGAGCACCTCGCATCGAGGGCTCTCCTTCCAACAGAGGAGCAGTAAAAAGCATTTCATAGGATATAAAGAGAGAAGGGAGCATGCACTGGCCGGTGCCAGTGTGGCAAAGTCTGCAGATCTGATGGGCAAGATGGGTATCAAACCTCAAGCATTTTGTCTGAATAAGATCCTAGTGGCTCATGGTCGCCTGGGGAGAATCGTGCACGTCTGGGAGGAATTTTGAATTTACTATTCACTGAACTGAAACTAAAGTTACCGTTAAAGAGTATTATGCCCTTAGGTAATTTTAGATGAGCAGTTGCTTAAAAAAAAACACTATAGTTACCATTTTATATATGGAAATATAAAGAACCATATATATATATATATATATATGGTTCCTGCTGTTTCCTTCAGTATTCCTTACACAGCCTATCTGCTGCCGACTGGATAACATACGAGTCGCAGGGTGGTATCTTTGGGTTTGGATCTTCACGCTGATGAGTGTAATGATTGCTTTTTGAGGGCAGACTGGGACGTTTTGTAAATAGGCATCTTCTGTTTCTCACTGCATTGTCTATTAAATTATTTCTCCTTTCTTTTCAGGAAAAGGGCAAGGTGAATTCAGGCAATAAGTATAATGACAATTTTTTTGGATTATACTGTACTTGTAAAAGACCTTATCCTGATCCCGAAGATGAGGTAAGAAATGCAAAATTTAGTAGTAAGCTTAGTTAGCATATATTGTTACAAAACTGGGATGAGATAATATAGCTCACAATACAAAATGCTGTGCAAATGGTGGCCCACAGGATGTTTTTAAAAATTTTGTCAAGCGGCTTTTTCCTTAATATTACTTTAACTGTCATTCACAGTATAAAGTAACACATTCCCACTGTTATTTAATATAGCTAAAAATATTTATACCTTAAAACAGATGAGGAAGACACATCATTCCTTTGGACAAAAGGGTGGTGCATTTATCTCTGCTCGCTCTCTGCAGAATTATGTTGTTCCTTTAGAGGGTGGGTTTATCTTGAGAAATTCTACAAACAGTGAAAAAATCTCTTGATCTTGGATGCCAGAAGGTGTTTTCTTGTGCTTGCAGCCATGCTCTGAAGTGTTGAATTTGGGTCACAAACAGGAACTTTCCTTTGCAATTATAAAAGTTATGAGTTTTTTAAAAATTAGGGTTTTTAGGGACAGAAAGAATAAGAAAGGCATAAGTCTTCCAAGTGTGAAAAGACTGTGTTAGTGGTACTATCAAATATAAAGTCATTTTCCCAAGTTTAGTGAGATCTAAATATTTCTAATTAAATCATTAATAATTGTTTCTTAATAAATCGTTTTGTACTAAGTTTGTATTATGCACCATTAAGAGTTAGGAATCTGGCATTCTTAAAGAAAACCTGATGACACTGAGGATAAAATTAGTTTTGGCAAGACCCCTATTTCTGCATTCCTGCTTATGGAAAGAAAGATTCAGGCAACATGCTAACTTTTATCTGCTCTTTTGTGTAAGAATGCCTTGCTGTACTGGGAAAATTAGCTTTGCAGTAAAAGTGGGTGTTTCTGTATTCTTCCTAATTTAATAAATTGCACATACACTAATACTTAAGGAGCCAACTGACTAATGAAATGGTAGCTAGTTATTAATGGCAGTGCCCTGTGGGTGGGTAAAGAGGGAACTGGCTTGAGGGGGCTTTGCGTAATACTGTACTTGGAGGAAAGATTCTGCAGGTTGATACTAATGCTAATGGTGCAACCATTCCTCTAGATTCCAGATGAAATGATCCAGTGCATCGTTTGTGAAGACTGGTTCCATGGAAGGGTAAGGAAACTCTAAGCAGCAGAACTGCCATTTGCACAGAAACAGGCTAATGACGTTGGTTAATTGTGTAGGGTAATTCTTACTCGGAAAGATGTGCTGTAGTTCTCAGGAGATCCCTACCTAAGCTCTGGGGCTGTTCTGCAAGGTGTTACTGAACGCTTAATCGTGCACTGCTGTTCACTCGGGTCCAAAGTAACTAGGAAAACCTCTCCTTTTTTCCAGGGTTACTTTTGCGGAATAAAATAATAGGCTTGTGACTGCCTTTAACTGGAAAATTATAAACTTAGAATCAGTGAGTTCTTTAGAGCACATCATTACCAACTATCTGTATGTTTATTCAGAGGAGTGCTTTTTTGAATTGTAATTACGTTAAATAGTAAGGAAAAAAACTGCACTGTTGGTCCCTGATTACAGACGTGGGGGAAATGCTTAAGCAGCAGCTAAGCATTCACTGAGTGCCCTGCCTACTGCCTGAGCAGGGATTCAGCTGGTCCTGCCAGCTGGGGCCACAGGAGAAATTCCACAGAGGATGCAAGGAAGCAAAATATTTCATGTTGCTGGAATAAGGAAGAAAACAAGGTGACTGGCTTCAGTTATAGGTCTGTAGATAAACCGTGGGTTTGTCTATATATAATGTGTGTATTAAGGATGTTATGCTGCCTACTGTAACTGTGAAAGAATGATTTTCAAAAGAAAACAGCAAAGTGCTTTTAATTGCCTCAGTGTTTCTCACAAATCTCTCTGAGGGCCTTGAGACCTAATTCTCATTTTCAGGATGTGAACAATGAGACTGGCAGTCGTTTGTGTAAGGAAACAATAATTAAAAGTTAGGGTAAGAGTTTAAAGTTGCAGTGCGTGTTGGGTATCTTATTGTGCAGCTATAGTCAGGACAGAAGAATTATGTTTAGAAATGAGTTAAAGATAGAACTGAGATTTCCAGGTATGTAGAAAGATAAAAGTCAGCAAACAAGGGCACCGTGAGCTCAGTTTCTCCCTGGAGCTTGATCCGATCTTTCCAGCCTCTGGGCTGTACTGATGCTGGCTGTAAAAGCAAGCGGGGCCTTTGCTCGTGCTGCAAACGCGGTGGCAGCCGCTGTTGGACGTGCGCGAGAGTCCGCTCAGCTCCCGCTGCGGGGCTCGGCGCCGGCTGCGGGGCTCGGCTCCCGCTGCGGGGCTCAGCGCCTGCCTCTCTCCGCAGCACCTCGGGGCCGTGCCTCCTGAGAGCGGAGACTTCCACGAGATGGTCTGCCAAGCCTGCATGGAGCACTGCCCTTTCCTGTGGGCCTACGCCTCGCAGCTAGCAGGTAAAGGAACTGCAAGCACCTGCGCCCACGTTTCTTCAGTGTGTAGTCCAACTGCTCCCCGAAGAGGTCAGGTTCATAAATCTGCCTGCCGTAGTTGTCGCTGTTTGATTTGTTTCATCAAAAGCGTGTGGGAACACGGGTGGTGAAGATCTGCTACCTGCCTCGGGGAACTCGAGTTCTAGGCAGGGCTGCAGGACCTGAAGAGCAATCCTAAGGGAAGCAGTGAGGAACTCAGGAACTCAGCTGGGCTGGGGAGACTCCAGTCAGGAGGGAGTCAGTGATACTGACTTGAAAAGAGTGTAAAAAATGTTGGTTTGAACATGTTTGGGTTATGTGATCTCACAAGAGATACCAAAGTCACCTGATACGTGCCTGCCCGATACATGGTCTCTGCAGGAGCAGATGACTGGATTTCAGTGGAAAGAGCTGAATTCAGGTGGTCTTGGTTCCTAGAGCCCTAGGCTGCAGTCTGAGGTCTCATGTACCAGGACATTCAGATGGGACTTTTAGAGATTCGTGGATGCGCTGCCTCGAATTCGCTTCTCTGCCTTCCCCTGCCCTCCCTCCCTGCTGGCTGCGTCATCGGGCACTCCCCTGACTTGGCATGGAAGATAAATTTCCTTGACCCAGGGAAATGGTCAGTACAGGTCATTTGTTGTAGTGGTCTGGATCACTGCTGCCAGATGTCGGGTCACCTCAAACTGCTGGAAGATAAATACATAAGTATATTCTTAGACAAGTAGAGGTGACTGGGAGTTTTTCCTTGATAGAACTTTCTTCATATTTTTGTGCTATTTAGATGAAAATTGGTACATGTAGCAAATGGTTCTAGGCGGGTGAGTCCTTGAGGAAGCATTCAGCAAGTTACATAATAACCACATGAGAGCACATGCAGCAGCAGAGGGTCTGCAGAAAGCCTTATTTGGTACATTTTGTTACTCACTTACAATTTTGTGTATAAACAACTGCTTGAATTGCCTTTTTCAAAACTGGGTACAGAGCTGAAGACCGCTCCAAGTGCTTGGTAAGATTTTTTTTTTTTTTTTTTATTGAATTGGAGAAAATGAAGATACCTGATCCTGGTATCTGACTGGATATCATGTGGATCAGATAGTCCAGGTGCTCTGTAACGCTGCCTTATGAAGCAAAAAGAAAGGTTGTAGGAGCCCGTGCTTTGCCTGGCACAGTGCTTTCATTTATGTGGACATGTGTTTTCTAGTTCCTCCTTTGACCAAAGTGACTTCCGTTGAAGATGAGGGGATTGTCCTGAATGTTGAGGAAAGTGAAGAACAGAAAAAAGAAATAAAAACAGAAAGTGGACCAGTGCACCAAGAAACGGAGGAGGGGAAGCCAACAGACCAGCTTAATGAGCCCTCTACCAGCTCCAGCTCTTCATGCCCACAGGTAACACGCGCCTGCTTTGCTGCTCTGTGCATCTTCCTGGCGGTGGAGACACTAAAGCCACATCTTTCAGCCTGGGATCAGTGACAAGGCTTCCTGTCCATTCCCATGCACATTTTTAGCAGCTTTTTTACTGACACATTACCTACACATTCTGGCAGGGCATGGAGTAGGTTACGGAAGGTGCTTGGCACCGTGGGCGACAGGCGTCGTGTCCCTTGCAGGTGGCAGCAATCCGCTGCTCTGTCCTTGTGCTGAAGGAATTCCTGGGTTTAATACTGTGGTGTTATGGTGGTCCAGTTCTGATTTCATAAACACGACCATTGAAATAAATTTCTACAGAACAGTGTATTTGTATTTAATGGAAATTGCTAAGACCACATCAGCATTTACTTATGAATGGAACATAATAGAAGTTGTCCCATAGAAATAAATATGCCCAACGGGGAAAAAAAATCATCCTGACTGAGGAAAATGAATGTAGCCGAAGTAAAGCTGAAGAGTATTAACACTCTTATTTTAATTCAGACAGTTCCTAAGAGTGAAGAATCAGTCTGCAAGCTGAAAGAACTCCAAAGCAAGCCATTTTTAAAAAAAGATACTGCCACCTTTTGGCCATCAAACTGGAGAAGCAAATTATGCACGTGTGAAGCCTGCTTGGTAGGTACCCTTGGGGCTCTGTGCGCTGTAAGTGGCCAAGTGGGGGAGGCAGAGAGGAGCCTCTGGGCAGGAGCAGTGCAGACCCTCTTGCTGCACGCGCAGACGCCTCCTGAAACATTCCCCACGCCTAAAGAAACAAGCAGCATCTTTTGGAACTGATGCAGCATCTGTGTTTAGAAGGAGCTCTAAAGGTTTGTGCCTCCTGTGATTTAAGGCTAATGTCATTCTGAACGTCTTCATGACAGATGGTTGAAATGTTTGCTGATAAAAAATTTACATTATGAATTGCAGAACTTACTGTGAAGAGGGGCAGGGGACTGCGTCTTAGCTGAAGAGTTCTGTAATCCAAAATTACATTTTACTTTATTCTCCAGAAAATGTATTCAGAGCTTGAAGTCCAGTTCCTGACAGATGAATGTGACACTGTCTTGGCCTATGAAAATAAAGGTACCAGTGACCAAGAAACTGACCGGAGAGACCCCTTAATGGACACCCTTAGCAGTATGAACAGAGTCCAGCAAGTAGAACTCATCTGTGGTAAATATAAATGCCTTTTTAGAATCTGCCTTAGCATTTTCTGTGATCACTTTACTGTATAAAAACCCTATCTCCTGTGTAACACATTGCATGCGCTTCATTATATAACCATGTAAGAGCACAGCAGGTGTCAGAGTATTATAACTTGGCGTCCAGCTATTTTTAAGCAATGTGTAGAAGACTGTATGGCTGAGGTTGTCAACCTCAAGCGGTGTTACTGCAGAGAGGTCTGCCAGCTAGCTTCTGTTATAACTTTAACTCCCTTATGTTAAGGCAGCAGATGATGTAGGAATCTTATTAATATTTAGCCTGTATATTAACGATAATTCCTTGTAAGATGGATATTTCATTTACATTCCTGTCTTCTGGCCCCTTTCTTACCTTGTTCTGGTGATCCCTTGTTGCTGTGGGGGTGGCAGCCTGTGCAAAGCTGGGGTGAAAGGTTTCTGCATGTTCCTGTTATTGACAGGACAGGCTTCATTTATGAAATACAATCAGCCCTGCTGCCCTCTGCTGAATAAGGTTTATGCTCTGGTGGGAACATTTGTTAAGACTTCCCAGCACCTACCTGTGCAACGGTAATTGCAGTTACCGTTTGTGGGGAGGCTGGAGTCCTTTAATTGCAGGGCTTAAGACAGGCAGACCGCCTAAGCTAGTCAGCTTCCTGCATCATTACATTCTCCAAGTGTATTCCTCCTTGCTTATTTAATTCATAATCCAGTTCAGGGACAGATTTGTCTTGAGGCGCAGCCTTACTAGTGGCAAGAGGAAACAGAGCAAGCCTTTGTTGTAAGCCCGTGGTCAATCAAAGCTGCATCTCTCTCATTTTTCCTTCATGTCTTCGCTTCCCCCTCCAGAATACAACGATTTAAAGACGGAACTGACCGACTATCTCAGGAGATTTGCAGACGAGGGAACGGTAAGGTGCACCGGGCAGCAGCAGTTTGGTTTCTTGAAAATGTGCTGTCTCTTTTTTAAGTAGGGCTGGGCAGGGTTGAATATAGTAACTCTTCTTGTGTTGCAGTTACTAAGTAATCATCGGACACTTCTGATTCTTAAAACACTATTTCTGTTGAAGGAAGTGTGGAGAGGTAAAAGGAACACCACAGGAATGTCCTGAGAGCAGTTTTTAAATTTAAAGTGAAATAATTGTTTCCTGGGAAACATCAGGAAAAAATATCTTAATCCTCATGCTTAGTCTTAAACTGAATTTAAACCTTCAGAGGAACAAGGACTGACCAAATAGTGGCAGACAATCTCTCCTGTTGTCTCACTGAAGAAATGAATCTGCCGTTTATGAACATGGAAATTTTGTTTGTTCACATTAAGCCACAAATGTGCCAAAAGGCCATTCACCCCCACCCCCTCAGTCACCATTCCAGATGGTGACGTCTTGCTTTGTGATAATTATCACAGAAGGGTTGAGGTTGGAAGGGACCTCTCGAGATCATCTAGTCCAACCCCCCTGCTCCAGCAGGGACACCCAGAGCACAGGGTGGCATCCAGGTGAGTTTTGAAGGCCTCCAGAGAAGGAGACTCCACAGCCTCCCCGGGCAGCCTGTTCCAGGGCTCTGTCACCCTCACAGTGGAGAAGTTCTTCCTCACATGGAGATGGAACTGCCTGTGTTGCAACTTGTACCCATCGCCCCTTGTCCTGTCACTGGCCACCACTGCGAAGAGTTTGGCCCCTTCCTCCCTACATTCCCCCTTCATGAACTTATACCTGTTAATCAGATCCCCTCTCAGCCTTCTCTTCTCCAGAGAAAACAGGCCCAGCTCACTCAAGTCTCTCCTCGTATGAGAGATGTTCCAGTCCCTTAATCATCGTGGTTGTCCTCCCCTGGACCCTCTCCAGAAGCTCCACATCCGTCTTATACTGGGGAGCCCAGAAGTGCACACAATATTCCAGGTGTGGCCCCACCAGAGCTGAGGAGAGGGGCAGGATCCCCTCCCTTGACCTGCTTTATTCCAATGATAAAAGCAAGTAGCCGAACACATTAACATCGCCCTGAGAAGCTCTTCTCCGTCCCCTTGTTCTGCCTCTGGGTAGCTCCTTGCCCTCCGTGTATCCTCTCGTGGGGGAACTGGGTTATTCATCCCCCAGGAGAGCTGTTGGGCTGGCTGTATCAAAGAGACTCCAGGGTATTTGTTTTAATAAGCTTTGTAAATGTGTATACTACATGGAAGATGAAGGCTGCTGTAACTGAATTACTGCATCACAACTTGTGCTTCGTGTTATTTGCACTAGGTTGTTAAGAGAGAGGACATCCAGCACTTCTTTGAGGAGTTTCAGTCGCGAAAGAGGCGACGGACTAACAGGATGCAGTACTACTGTAGCTAGAGGCTGCGCTCCGAGGCGGCAAGGCCCCCGGGGAAGACCAGGATCCGCTGACAAACAGCAAAGGCAGCTTTATGGCTGGCCTTTCCTCAGCACTCTGCTGCCCAAGAAACTGCCTCCACCTTTTCCCTCAGTCTGTTTCTCTTTTCTTATTGGCAGTGCACACACATTCTTCACAGGTACACTGCAGAGCGGTTCAGCTATATGGATTTCAGCACTGAGCTCCTCTGCATTTATTGGAAAGCTGGCCTTGTTTCAAAAGGGCAGGATTGCTTGTTAACAGCAACTTCAGGCTCGTGTTTCTTCCCTTTATTCTTTGTCCCACTTTACTTTTAGTGCCTAGAGCTCTGTACACTGCACTGAAGGATAGGGCTCTCTGCCTGCCCTGGTTTCTCTATGAAATTCTACAAGTGGGAAGGAGGAGGCAGTGTGTGTTAGCAGTGATGCTCCTTGGTTCAGATCCCACTGGATGAAGCTGCATCTACAGCTTGGTTCGTATTATGTGAGCTAAAGGGCACTGGATGTCACGTGCTAACCATGGGCTGGGGGAACCTTCCCTCAGCACTCCGAAAAACAGGAATCATGAGTTGGTCTTGATACAGCAGAATGCTGTATCTATTTTTTTTATTCAAAAACTATTTCTAGATATTGTACAGTGATGTTTTACATGCAAAAGTTTGTCTTGTGAAATGTATCCTCTCACTAGAATGTAAATGATGCCTAGTAGGAGGTACTACGTTACAAATGATGTATTGGGGGTTTGTTAAAGGAATTTTAATATGCTCTTGTTTTAAAAACTAACCTACTTTAAAATTAACCTATTTCATAAGTGCTCCTAAAATGTTGCAGCATCCTGGCATTTTGCTACAGTATAACGTGTGCGATCTTTTTATAATCACTGTGATAATCAAGGAATAGAAAATGTTTCACTGACTTAACAAGCTACCATTAACTAAAACTAGCTACTGAATTTCCCATGAGTCATTTTGAGCTTAAAGTAGTTTTTAGTTTTTGTTTTCCCACAAAATCCCATAACTCCCTCAAGGAAAGAGTAGTTTTTCACTCCCACTCTCAGCAGCTGGAGGATTTGCTTACCATGAGCTATCATTCTGCTCTCCTGTTAAGATTTCTTAGAAGAAAATTCAGCTTTTATCATTCTTTGTTAATTCTTTTTGGCCAGCTCGTTTGCAAAAGTGAACTCCAGCATAAAGACTCAGTTAATTTGTTTTATGCAAATATAACTAGTTGCTTTTGAATCTAATTCTGGGTATTGTATGTGCTTTCTCTTTTGTAACAACTATTATGGGAGTTGTAACTGCATACCTAAGTAAAATACCTACAAATTCAGCATTTGCTCAGTCTGCGCTGTTTTGTATCCGACCTGCCGCTCTGCCAATCTGTTTCTATCCCTGCCCGGTGCCTCGTAGCGGGACCGTCACCTGTTTGGCCATGTGGCCGGGTTGCAGTTGAGGGAGATCAGCCCCTGTCTCAGCATGTGCAGCCTCCCCTTCCTCCTCTCTGCTCCCTGCAGTGACCTGCTTGGCGCTGGGTGCCTGTGACACAGGGTGCATTGCCCCATCACTGCTGCCATCCCATCCCAGAGCACGGATTGAGCAGGACAAAAAAGCAGGAAAACAGGATTGTGTTTCTATTGTCCTGCACTTCTCAGGCTAAAATAGGGAAAAATCTACTCTGAGGTAACCATTGTTGGAGTAAGTTCCAGCCTCGACTTCAGTAAGAGAATGGTCACAATTTTAATGTTCTCCCTCAAGTACATACAGAATAACTCCTTAATAACTCCTGCACAGGCCCCAGTCAGTTAGAATTCAGTTTCCAGCTGAACTACAAAGTGGACGCCCTCCCTGCTAACACCTATGGCTAGCACTGTGGCACCACTTGCACCTCATCTGAAACATCCATTACAACCAGTCTGCAAGCAGGTTTCCTCAAAGTCCGTACTTGAACAAAACTGTCGGCTGGCTCTCTGTGGAGGTATTCCTACCTCTCTGAGAGGCACGAAGGGGCACACACCAGCCTATCCTGCCTGCCACTATGGACATGGGCCCTTCTTGCTGTTTGTGACTCGGAGCTCGTGGTGCTCAAGTAGCTGAGGGCTCTGTGAGCATCTCCCCGGCCCCAGGACTCGGGGTCCTGGAGGCAGCGCTGCTCGGGTGGCCCCGACAGCTCCCCAAACCGGGTTACCTGCAGCTCCTGGAAACATCTTCCTTCCCGCTGCTGCCCCGTTCCTTCTTGCCACGGCGCAGGAGGATCCGGAGCTGCAGTGACGCCGTCCTGCAGCAGAGGTTGGTGCAGGCTGGTGCCCTGGGAGGGCTGCAGTAACAGCACCTGGCTCACATGGAGCAGGCGCGGATGCGGCCCAAGTGGCACAAGCAACTCCAACTGATCCCTGCGACCCAACCTCCAGCCAGGCCCAGCGACTCCAACTGGCCCCTACGGCCCAACCCTGCCCAACCCTTTGGGCCGGGCCCTGTGACTGGAACCGGGTCCTGCAGCCCAAGCCCTGGGACCCACCTCTCATCTGGGCGGTGCCGGCCACCTTCCCGGAGGCCGTTCCCACTGCCAACAGGAATCTTCTCTCAGAGGGAAGAATTTCATCAAAACAAACATACAACCTGAAACAAAATGGAAGTATTAAGGACTATTTTAGCAAGTTTTTAGAAAAACTTAACCATTTTAAGGGTGGAAATGAAGACAAACCAATCAGATCATACTGTACTCTTCATTTCTTTCTCCTTTCCTCACCTTTTAAGTTAGGAAATAACCCAAAGTATTTCGCTGTTGTACAAAAAAGTGAAACTAGTACAGAGTTTCTGCTGCTGGGTGACACACTTTGAAGCTTTACTCATCTCCAAGAAGGAAAGAAACATTTTCTTCTTTTTTGGCGAACCAGGTTTAATGAATATTCAGCTGACACGAGGCCAGAGAGGGGAAGGCTCTGCCTAATGAATGTCTTTGTGCGGCTGCTCCGCTCAGAAACAAACGTGTTCTAGATCAAGGGCCAAGTCCTGCTGCCCGAGCTACGGATAATCCTGTCGCTTGGAACAGGGACGAACCAGTCGAGCTCCACACCAAAGAGCTCCCTGGGCAGCCGCTCACTGGAGCCCTTCTATTCTCAGTAAGTATCATTAGTGCTGCTGTTCAGGCAGCTTTTACCTTGGCTCGCAGTATATCCTTGATGTTCAAAGCATCGCTGTGGACTTTAAAAGAAAAATAAAGTTAGAAAATTCTTTTTACGCGTGGAGGGCACTTCAAAGTCTGAACTCCAAGACTCCTTTTCACCCCCAAACCGCAGGGATGGAGGGGGTCGGGGCAGTGACAACAGCTCCTGCCCTGCCACCCGCCCAGCACTAATTCTGCAGCCTGCGGCCGGCAGCTAAAGCGAAGAGAAGTCACACGTGCCCCTTCTATACAAGCCATTTATTTGAAATGCCAACTATACGTAGGATAAAGTCAGTGTTACATGCTTCTCAGCAACAGTAGAAAAATAGAACCAGTGAAAACCTTTTTACAATTGTAATGGTACTCAAAAGAGAAATGTATTGTTTTACAATGCATCACACAAGACTAGAATTCAAGTCTGGAGGTACCTAAATAAAAATACTATTTTTTTTTTTTTAAAAAAACACTATATACAATTGAAGCGTAAACAAGTTTTACAAAGTACTGGTTATGCAGGTTGTAGAAAAAACACTTGCATAGGACATGAAATCAGTTTAAGAAAGTTTTCTGAGCCTTTAGCATTGAAGGCACTTGACTTTATACCAGTAACAGCACAAGGACAAGAGACAGAAACGTAACGTTGCAGGAGGCCAGGGGGCCTCCTGGAATACAGGGAATTGCAGAGCCCCAGACACCGTTTTACAGTTTTGTCTTTCAGCTGCTGCTGCATCCAGCAGAACTCAGCACCTCTCCCACAGAAGCACGTAGGCATTAGGAGAAATAACAGTGCCTCAAACAGCATGTGAATTCTTTCCAAACACCCCAAAATAAGGAAATCTGTCAGACAAACACACACTCGGGACGTTCCAGGACCAAAACCAAGGCTTACAGGTAAGAAGGGCCAGAGCCGCTTAGTTTTCAGAAAGGAAACTGCTCAAGAGGAGAAAAAATAAGGAACTGCCAATGACCACAGTAGTTATTAACACACAACTACAGTAACTCTACAGAATAACAGAACATTTCAGGGGAGGAAAAGATTTTTCTAGGAATTAAGTTATTCATCCATATATTAGGGGAAAAGGGAGGGGTAAGGAAGAGGGAAATGGGATTTTTTTTTGCACGTAGCTTCCTAACCGCGAGTCCGAACTCTCTCTAACGGGACAGAAGCCTCCCTCCTCGGAAAGCTTCGTGTCCAGCCCTCCTGCGGCCAGCGAGCCGCTGGGCTGCGTCGCCACCCAACGCACGGGCAAGCGGGGCCGTCCGCTCGCAGCCCAGGCGGCCACGGTGTCCCGGGAGCGCGGGGACGCCGGGAAGGGCGGGAGCTGCCGCCGCCGCCGGAGCGGGAAGGCTCCGCGGGAGCGGGACGGACGCGGGCGCCACTGCTGTAGAGCGGCAGGGATGGAGGGGGCTGCTCCTCTCATCCCCATCCGACTGGGCCGGAAATCCTATCCCGAAGCGCAAAAACACAACTCCAGCGCTTTGGCAAATGCTCCTCTCCCACCTCAAGCCAGCTGCTACCTTCTTAGCTGCTACCTTCTTGCCAAGTCAGAAGATGCAGCTGGAAGTGGAGATTGTCCAAGCGGCCTGATCGTCTGATGGCCCCCAAAGGCCTCGCCTTTGATTTTGCACTCATTTGTAAACACTGGTTTCCTTTTAATACTGCTCAGCTGCTGAGGTCTCAGAAGCAACTGCGGGTTCCAAAAAGCAGACACATTCTGTCCTTCCTTCCCTCCCCCAAAGCCCCTGTGTCTCTGGGTTATCTGCAAAGCCAGAGGATCACTTTGGGACCCCCTCTCACTGCAGCTCCAAAACTGGAGTCTTCCTGACCAGCCCCGTGTCACATGCGAAGAGCTGCCCACAAGGCAGACAGCTTTCAGCCCGGGCTCTCTCCCAGCACACGATGCTGCATCTAAATACAGCGGTAACTGAAAATAGCTTCCCCTGAAAGTAGATCTAGGGATTTTGGGCAAAAATAAGTTATTCAGAAGAGTCAGTTTTCTCAGGACAGCTGCGCCTTAAATGACTCAGCTACTTCAACAGATGAAGGATGCAAGTGTAGCGAGTTTCTGCATTTTGTGAGATGCGCATTAATTTGTTTCTAATGCTGTAAGATGAAACCAGAGCGTTTGGTCAGAGCTACACAGACAGACAGCACTGTGCTCGGCTTTTCAGAATACGACCAACAAACGTCAGGCCTAACCTGCAGCAGCCTTATCCCCTGCTGACATCTTAACGAGAAGGTTGTTTCTACGCTGCAGTTCTGAGGAAATAACGTGTGTTTTGGTAAGGCCAGGACCGCCAAGCGTCTTCACTGTGGTCAAGAAAAAGGAGATTATAAAAGGGTGGCAGCAGCGCGACCCGTGTCCCCTCGCCCGCAGGACACCGGCGTCGCCCCCGCAGTTTGGCCCAGCTCCCCCTCTGCACCGCAGCAGCTGCAGGGCTCCCACAGCGCCAGGGGACCTGCACACGCAGGAGACGTTATTTATTCTTCCCAACACCCATATCTTCATCTACCCAGAAGGTAATTTGGTAGATCAGCATTCAGTATTTCAGGAAAAAAGGGGGTTGTGCACGTCAGGCCTTGCATATTTTAATGAAGCAGAAGGGGTGAGAAACTGCCGTTGGGTAGAAGTGAAAATAGGGCTGCAAGAACATGTCCCTCTAAACAGCACTAAGCGTTTTGAACTGTAGGGAAGAGCCCAAACCAGCCCTAGACAAGTCCTCGGGTCACTCCTGGGGTTGTTGCTTTCAGCTACAGGAAGAGTTTCTCCTTACAGAGTCTCGTCCCAAGCCCCAAGGGGTCGGTGCCGGCGGGGAGGTGAGCGCCGCAGCACCGCCGCCTTCCCGAGCGGAGACAAGGGAAGAATCGCCCCGTGCTCTGGGCGTCAAGAGGGACACACGGAACTACTGCCACATCGGCTGTTCAAACCTCAAACCTGGGAGAGGGAACCAGCCCGGATGACCACCCTTCCCTCTCCACTTCATGTTAATCCATGACAGTCACTGCTGTGCTCTAGAAAAGCAAGGTGGGCCACCAGAGACACGTTCACCACTGCTAAAGCCATTAACTCTCTGCTTTGATTTGGTTCACAGAACAGTTGCAGTTACCAAGTCAGCAACACTTCCAGTTGGGTAAGGAACACGGAATGACATCACTGAGTGAAGCCCTTTTTAAAAATCATAGGCAGCCCAAAGCAAGGCAATAAGCAGTCATGTCAGCACCTCTGTTGGAGGGACAACCCTGTCAACTGGCAGGCTGAACTACAGGCGACAGAATAAGGTCTTCCCAACATGTGCGGACTTCGCACCACTCCTCACCTCTGGTTGTCACCTACTCCACGTCAAGGTAGCTGGAAGAACAAGTTATTACTATTAATTCTACAGTATTTCTAGATGTATTTCTGCATGGGCAAATCAACAACTCCAGGCTAGCTAGTAAGTGCTTCTCGGTGATGGTGGGTGGTTGCAGCTGACCTCAAAGCAGGCAGGATGGCCCCGAGAGCCCAGCGAGCTGCGCCGGGCTCGGGACGCCCAAGGATCCCCTCTGCTCTTGAAAAGCAAGACACAGTTCTTGGGAGCAGGCTTGCTGTAAGACCAGCTGCCAGGAATTTTCAAACAAAACGTTATTAGATTGGATTCTTGCTGTAGTGATAAGAATCAAGACCTTTCAGATCTGAATTGAAAAAAAAAAACCCTAACTAAAATGTAGTATTTTAATGTGCTGTTCTTTGGAATTCCTATAATTAAAAAATAAAGACATCGTTGTTACTATCTCATAAGAAAATACATCTCAATGTGCATCCCAATGCACATGGGGAATTGGCAGGTGAAAGGGAAAATGCAAAAGTATGAAAATACAGTCCTTTAAATGCAACAATAAAGTATAACGTATTAGTACAAAACTAGTACACTAAAATAGATGTACAGGTGCAAAAGGCTACCAGGTTGTAGAGGAGAAAAAAAAGGTGCCAGCTTTTTCTTAAAGGCTTAAGTTGTTTGCTCAGAAAAAGAAAAAAAAAGAAAAAAGAACACACACAAGATGAACCCCAAATCAGCATCAAAAATAAACCAATAGCATGCTGTCTCTAATAAAGCAATATATATATATATACAAAAGAAATGAGCAAAGCTGAATTCATCTGCTGGCATGAATGAATTTTTCTGACAGAAGTCAGGCCAAAAGTTGAAGAATGGTATGATTCCAACTCCTAGGCACAGAGAAATACTGGAGGTTTTGCTTTCATAGGGCAGATTTTTTATACAGGAAGTCTGGTTTGCTCGGAGACCTCCTTCCTCTGCTTACTCCATCCTCCCTTTCCAGGTCGGCGCTTCTCTGTGTTCCGTGTTCCAAGGGCTCCTCATCTGCCAGTCTCCTGCCTGGCCTCTCCTCGGGCACGTCAGAGGTGTACGCAGGGAGCGCAGGTCTGCCCGAGGTCAGGCCATAGGTTAAGTCAGCTTCCATTTTTGCTCTGCCCCTGAGGTGCACGGGGCCGTTGGCAGCGTTTTCCTGGGCGGCCAAGGCCAAGTCCAGTCGCTGGGGGGGCTGTTCTAAGACATCGAGGTGTATCGGCTCACTCTTCTGCCTGTGCTGATGCCCATCCTGGGAGAGCAGGTATTCCCTCCTAGAATCTTCTTGCTTTTTAGGAGATATCTGGGTAGGCAGGTAGGCTGGCTTTAAGCCACTCGGTGATGCCTTATTGTGGCTATATAAATCCGGGCCAAAATACATGCCTTGTGAGGGTGAGGGGCTGTGTCTGTTAGGGGCTGGTGTGGAAGGCCTGCATGCAGCATTAGAGAAGTCATAGAAGTCAGGGTACTCCTGCTGATTCTCCCGAGCATCCGCCTTTTGCTCCATGGCATGTTTCTTGCGAGACGTGGGCACGTGCCTGCTCTGGATACAGGCGATGTGCTGCGGTGGAGCCGAGCCGACCTCCGGCACCGCCTGGCTTAACTCCGTGTCAACAGTGAGCTCCGGCAGGCGCCTGTCCTTGAGGGACATTGCTGACACTCCCATGGCAATGTCTGGCATCAGCTCATTGAGCAGGGGCTGGGTACACTGAGAAAGAGAAAAGAACAAAAAAGGAGAAATCAGGCCATGGAAGTGAATCAGAAACTAAATGTAAACCATATCTCGGGTACTTTCTGTAATTCAGAAAGACATTTTCCTAACCTATCTTTGCCTAGACTAACCTTAGCTGGCACGTTTCCTGTGGTGCTTGGAGAACAAATGCATTCTCCATCCTCCACGTCAGTTTTCTTCTCATTCCTTCACAAAATGGTTGTGCTACAATAGTAGTTGCTTCCTAAATATCTTATATTTAATGTGCTGGAAAGTGAATTACAGTGTACTGTTAAGCTATCACAGTATAAACTTGCTTCAAAGAACTTGCAGCTATTACTCTAAACAAGATACTCGGCACAGAAAGATGTAATACCATAACCAAGACTCTCAGTGCAGGGCAGCCAGGAAACTATATAACCCCTCCGCTTAACACTCCACATTTTAAAGCACCTTAACTGCACGCACACCTATGTGAACACCAAGCCTAAGGGCTCGGGGGGCACTTGCTGCAGTGCTGACAAGACTCAGAAAAGGTGTGGGGAAGCTGCAGCACCACACGCTGCCCCCTGTGAGCACATCCCTGTGAGCAATCCTGCAATGATGGCACCTCACTCTTCTGGAAGAGTTAACATTTCTGCTTGCATTTACTGCACAAGTGAAAACAACAAAAGACCAAAAAATATTTTGATAATTGTGAGTTACTAGCCATGAGAATAAAAATATCATCCAAATTAAGTCAATGTCTCTTGTATTTTTAATAGAAACAGTTTATCTAATAAAGACACTCCTAACAGGAAAGTCATGCAAAAAAAAAAAAAGAGAACATTTTCAAAACTATGCCAGCTCTTGCAGAAAGATCATTACATTGTTTCCTTAAAGCAGCCAGCTCTGACCAAGAAAAACAGATTTATGCTACAAAATAAATTCTTGAATAAAACTATTTCAACTTCAAATAACTTATTAACTTAAAATATAGAAAGGAATGGAATGTATTTAGGACGGCTGCTAAAAATTATAATAATAATAAAACAGGCAAAACATATCCATTCAGATATATTTCAATTCAGAACTCCATCATCTGAAGTTCTCAGTATGACAAAACCTCTCTCAGTGGTTCCACTCCAGAAATGAATAATCAAATTCATTATTTAGCATTTCATGCACTTTGCAGAGCCAAGGCTTTGCTTAGCATCTCCTACAGCTCACCGTTTCCATTACATCAATCCAGCAACTATAATTATCACCTTTAAATATAGCCCATAATGCACATTCCATCATTATACAATTACGAACCCCTGTTTACCTAGTTGTTTTTAAAACCTCTTCAGAGCCATCAGGCTTTCAGAGTCTCCACAGGTGCTCTCTCTAAACAAATTCACCTATTTTTGGTACGCTGACTCTGAATAGCCAAAAACCCCATGATTTTCACGTGTGCATGACAACATGCAGTTCACTACTGCACTTATGCTTTAATGTAGAGGAAACTATGCTATTTTGGAAGATGAACGAGTCCTATTTCCACCTCTGAAATGCTCCTGCCTCAGGACCAGCCAGTCTCCCAGCAATCAGGCCATGTCTTTGGCATACAGAAGGCTGATGCCCAGTCTGATGACCCCCTTTCTATCAATTCTAATAGAAAAAAACCCTCCTGAAAAGCCAAGGTGCCGTTTAGCTCCCTCACCAAGCCAAGCTCCTCCCGATCATCCCCCAAAGGCGCAGAGGGGGAGAAACCCCAGTACTTACTGGCTGCTTCTCGGCTGCCAGGGCGGCTGCGGCGGCGGCCGCCACCGGCCTCCCGAGCGCGGCGGCGCTGGCGCAATCCGGAGGCGCCGCCTTAACGGCGGGCAGGTAGGCGGGCGGCGCGGCCTTGGGAGCCGCGCGCGAGTGGAAGAGCGAGTGGTTGCACGGGTAGGAGAAGGAGCGGGAGGGATGCTGGCTGGGCACCCTCTGTTTCCAGCCCACTTTGAACTGGCTGTGGAGGGGAGTTGCTGGCGGGTGGTAGGGAGGCGGCGGAGGGGGCAGCGGCGGGTGGAAGGCCACGAAGGAGTCCAGCTCTGTAAACATGGTTTCCGCAGCAGGGGTGCTGTTGACGCGGCACCGGCCCGACTGCCGCACGGTCAGCAGGGGGCTTTCATCCCCAAAGCGCTCGTCGGGGAAGAACTTGTGAGGATTCTGCAAAAGGAGGGAAAAAAAACCCACCCCACAACATGTAACCAAAGTCCGAAATTGTCCAGACGAGGCTCCTGCACCGGCACGTACCATGGCAGGCTAACTCTACCATCTACACCATGCCCACGCTTTCAGGTGATGATGGCGGCCGTGACCAGCGGCAGATTCCCCATGTGAGCACGGTGACACCCAGCGTTTCTGCTGACACTGAGACGGAGGGTTTCACAGCCCCTGTGGGTGCCCTACCCAGAGCCACAGTATCACCAGGGCTCTCCCTCCTTTTTGATTCAAGAATGAATCACAAGCGAGAACTCTCGGTGTGCTTGGACTGGCACAAATGAACAGCCTCTTTGATAAAGAATTTGCAGCCCTTAAGTTGTTTGAACTGTTAACTCACCAGTTATGGAAGTGCTCAGTTAAAAAGCAAGCCATTCTTGCTCCACAGTTATTCATTCAGGTCTTAATGATTTAAGATTTTAAAAAGACTGAGACAGCAAGTTTAGAACCTTGGACAGTAGGAAGCAGCCCTTCACAGTGAAGCTCTTGCTTGTAACACTTGTTATGCACAGGGATTGCTCTCCAAACACTGCTGAACAGCCAATTGTCGACTGCAATTAAATTGCAGCCTAAGATATAAACTGGTTTTGCAGCATTTCATCATCTGGTTCCTTCAAGGGAAGGGACTAATTTAGCATTCCTTAACTCCTAGAAAGTTAGCTCGAAGAGCTTCTGTTAAAAACAAACAAACAAACAAAATCGCTGTTTCCTTGTGGAATCAGACCAGCCTTTTCTACAACTAGTGTTTTATCTTACTAAATAAGTAACAAAAACAAATAAAAACCCCACACATCCGGAAACACCCTGAAAAAACTCCAAAACTAAATATGGGACAGCCAGACACCTTGAAAAGCAACAGCTTTTGAAAAAAAGTATTCTGAAATTACACATTTTTAAATCACCTAAGTCAGATGTAACAGCCATCTCCGAAGCTACAGAAGTTCTTTGAAGCATCAGTGCTTCTGGAAATGCCGGTGCACAAAGAAACTGTTTAACTGCAGTGAAAGATGCAGGCCAAACCACCTGCAAGCAGATTAGCTACAGCACCCCGTCCTTGTCCGGGCCTGTTTTCCATACCTGCAGGAGCTCGGCAGCAGCATCGGAAAGCCCAAACTCTCGCAGCACACGGATCTGGATCTCGTAGCTGACCGTGGCCCCTTCGCCGCAGTTGAGGGCATAGGCCCTTTGCACCTGCTCCGTGTGCCGGAGCTCCTGCAGCCGCCTGATCATCTCCTTCACCACAAGCAGGTTAGGAACTGGAGCAGCAGAGAGGAGCAAAAGCAGAGGTTACTTTCTGAACCATCAGACACTGACTTATCAGCACGATCAGCCTTATTTTTGAAGGAATAACCAAACATCAGCCTGTCTTTTTTAAGCAGAATTCTGCCAAGAGCAGATTGAATTACACACGTGCCTAATGCCTTGGAGCATTATTATGGGATAAGGTACGTGGGATAACCCCCCATACAAATGGTAAAGACACACACCGTTTTTCTAGATTCTGCTAAAGTGAACCACAAATATAGCCTTCTTTGAAAACCCCTTATGATGCAAGAATTTTATGATTTGAGGTGGGATGTGAGGCAGGATATCTTAAATAACAACCAAATGTTCCCCCAGGAATACTGCTGGCCAAGAATACACTGATTTTTTTTGGCCCGCACTTCATACTTCTAGTGGAATTCCATAATCGCAAGACCATAATAGCAGTATATAACTACAGAAAGAGCATTAAAAAAAATTACACAAGTTGCAAGCCAACATAAACCTGTTGAATTATGTTGTTTTATGCAGTCATACTGAAATTATTAAAAAAAAGAAAAAAGCTTTCTAACCATATTCAATTTGGGGTATTCATCCTGTTGCACAACGTTTTCATGATGAGAAATTATATTTTATCGTGGTCTTTCTGTCCCCAGGAAAATGTGCATATCCTGAGAGAAGTCTAATGCAGATCTCTGAATATGTAACCTTTGGCATCTGCTCTATTAGCAGCTTTACAAGTGTTGTATACAGCTACAACCAGACGTCCATAATGAAGGCTCATAAAAATTAAACAGATCAGACAGCAAGAACAATGTGAAAGAGCATTTGCATTACAGAGAAGGAGAAAACACAACAACTGTTTCTAATCTCAAACTTAACACTGGTACATGAGAAACAAAAGTGTAGAGCAAACTGATTTTTATTTTCCTAGTACATTAGCCCCCAAATTAAAGAATTATCCAAACTTCAAGTCTTGGAAATACATTTAACCACCACACACTTCCATTATTCTGAAAAGTCCTGATTTAGCAGCCATATAACTGATATATATCAGATGTATACAACATTTTACTAACACTGAAAAAAAGAATTTTAGAGAAATTCAAATCTGCTCACCAAATTGTGGTGGAACACATGAAATTTATTATGCAAAAGTGTTATCTTCTCAGCCCCTTCTTTTAGGATTTTTCAGGTGGAAAAAAAATACAGGTATTAGGTGTATGAAAAATGGAGTTCAAATTGAAAAAATACTTCAGGAAATCCAGCTACCTGCAGAATCTAATACCAAAGCAGCAGAGATTTGGGCACAGGCCCAGCTCTCTAGCAGAACGGCCACGGAGACAGGCTGCCAGCAGCGCTGCTGCCGCCTCGGTGAGCGCAGAGCCGGCAGGAGCAGCGCACAGGGAGGGAGCACAGGCTGCACGGAGCCTTGTGCCCTGCGAGCCCAGCCCTAGGGCACTGAGGGCACGTCACGCAGCTCCCCCTGCAACAGGTCCTGCACGGATCCCTGCACAAGTTGAGGCCCTGCTGCATGCTGGAATTCCCACATATGCAGCTGGTCCCATCTACCCTTCCTAGCTCAGGGAACTGGCCAACAAGAAATTCTTTGACCTCATAAGCAAAGCAGGCAACTACCAGCATAAAATAACTATATTCCAGCTACTGGCTGGGCTCATAACTCATCCAATGCCCAAATGAAAGGGCTGGCAATAATTTCTGTGTGTTAAGCAGAATCAGTTTGCAGGGACGCTTCATGTGGGTCAAGATCCCTCACTGGTATCGGGAGGCAGATTCACAGAACCCAAGAACTTCTGCAAAACACCAGAGACCTTTGGGAAATTGTTTCCTTTGCCAAATTCTTTGGAAACTACAGTCTAGCAGAGCATTATAAATCAAACGCAGAGTTTCATCTTTTGATGAAACAGTTAAAATTGAAATGATGGTAAGTATATTTATGCTTTTCTATAGAAGGGAAGATATCTGAACGGTGTAAAGCACTGCTGAGAGACCAAAGCTGTACATTTCTAAACAAATAGTTAACATCCTATCAAACTATAGAAAACTCTTCTGAAACTCCTTATAGGTATCACCATCTCTAGTCATAAAAATGGATCAAGGAGATCAAAACCCTTCTAGAAAGCCTAACTCAGTGCTTATCCAAGAAGTGTTTCAAATCTTGATGCCTTTACTAAATTTCTCTCACTTCAATCTAAGCCTATTGAGTTTTGTCCTGTCCCTAGCAAACTAGAATGGTTTATCTGCTCACTCTCATATTGTCAGCTGAAGGGAGAGATAAACAAAGTCTTCTAAACAGGGCAGAAGAGGAGGGAAAAACTCCACCTTACTCTCCAGCTTCTCACTATGCCACCACCTGCACATAGTTTATCTCCTCACAGTAGCCCCAACCAGAAGATGAAGTGGGTGAGTGCAAGAAGCCCGAAACACGACAAACCCGTCTCTGAGGATACGAGCATTCGGTGCCTCAGTTTGCCCCCTGCCCCGCACAGCGCCGCCGCTCCGGCGGCCTTACCTGGGATTTCGTTGGCTATAACGGAGGGCGGGCTGGCCTGGGGCGCGCTCACTTGCTGGTGGGTGATCACGTGGCAGCACTGCGGCACCGCGTTGTTCACCATGTACAGGGTGTCGGGCACGTTGGACATGCGGACCATGCGCAGGCGCACCAGGTCCGTTTGCTCCACCATCATCTCGTCCAGCACCGACTGCAACGAGAGCCGGCGGGGCGGCGGTGAGGGCACCGCGGGCCGCGGCCAGGGCCCGAGGCACCCAAACCGCAGGGCCTCCAGCCCCTAAAGATGGTTTTTTTCCACAGCCTTTTCTATTCCGTTTTCCAGGCATTCCCAAAGCTGGATTTCAGAGCAAACAGCAGTCAGATGAAAAAGGCTGGGTAAGACTGCTTGTTTATTTTGTAACTTTCGGATGGGAAGCAACCATCCCAAAGCCAGACCCTCTGCGTTCTGCCTCACCTCTGTTTCCAACTCTGGCAAGCTGAGCTGAACATACATGTCTTGCAAGGGAGACATGCTTCCCTCGGACGTCTTAGCTCATGGAAAGGGGCTATGCAAACCCTTGGTTAAAGGTCTCATTTAATGCTGAGCTCTTTCAAGAAATGGGTGACTAACAAGTGAGTAACAACTGAACTCATAAGCGAATTCTGCACTCCGTGATCAAACTAAACAGTAGTATCATTCACCAAACAGAAGTGTGACGATCCTCGTATTTACTACGGTTGCACAGTTAATGATACCTTCAAATATAATAGCATCATAATATATAACTAAAAGACAACTAGGATTTCTGATAGAAAAATATTTTTAGAATGTACTTTTTGCCTTAAAATTGCTACCTAAAGCACTTCCATGCTGCACAGTGAGTACCAAAAAAGCCAAAGCTTTCATTACATAGGCTTTACATTTTTGTTAGTTTAACAATACGAGATACATAGATAAAATGGTAACTGGCTTGTCTTCCTTTGTTTCTTTACAGGCTGTCTAATCTTTGTGCCCAAAATTCAAACAAGTTTGTTTTCCCACTCCCCTCCAAGAGGATAATCATTGACAACCCACACACTTGGAAAACATTCTCTTCAGCACAGGAGCCAGGACCTCTGTATTCACCAGAGCAGCGTTCAGAGCTGTGGGGCGGGATGGATGAAGACACCTTCACCTGGCCCTCCTGCTCTGCAGCCCCTCTGGTGCTGGGACCACACGGTTCTGGCCCTAGACTGTGACATTAACTAGGAGCCTACGAGAGGTCTGCTCTGACAGCCAGAATAGAACACGTTTCTACCCTGCACAGGAGCCATCTCAATCCTGACAATCACCAACATCAACAGAGGTTCTATGGGACTTTCAGTTTTACTGCCCTAATGCAAGATCTTAACTAAGAAAACTTCTGCTACAGTGGGCCAAAAAGGGACTTTTCTAAAATTGGACACAAGATATTATTCCATTTTACAGAGGGTCATCAGAATATAATTAATATTCATCTATTTCTTGTTTCTGTCTGAATCTAAGTCCTCTGCGAGGTGGAATGGTAGCTCTCCACCCAGCTCTGGTGGGAGCTGGGGAGCCTGAAAGACCTGGCACCGAGCTTGCTGACGAGCTGAAACTGGGACTCTCAGGCTCTCACCTTGCCATCCGCCTGCCAGGTGGGCTGCCGAGGAGCTGGGCCGGCAAACTGGCTGGAAACCAGGGAGGTTTCCCTCAGAACGCTGCTTTGTTTCCGGTGGAATTTCATCAAGATCTGTCTCGCAAACATTTCAATTTCGACAAAAAAAAATTTTGTTGAAATTTTTTTCTGACCAGTTCTAGAGACTTGAGCCTGATGATCAATCTTGTAAGTCTTGTTAAATTGAAAATGTTAGTATTTTAGGCCAGTACATGCAAAGAGAGACAAAACACACCAAAATTTTTTCCCTATTTACAGAACCCCCTGATGATTCTAGTTTAGCTGTGGCCAAATGTTATTAATGGTCATTACCTTGGCCTCCTCCACATATGGTGAGAACAGTCTTGGCCTCACATATATTCCAGCATTTTTTTGCCGCAGCCAGGCATTTGACTTCCCACCTTCTGATGTCGGCAGCATGTCTGAAGGAGGTGTGCTAATCAGGCCTCTCTTCATCTTTGAGAATCAGAATAAAAACAGTTTAATGACTCATTAAAGAAAGAAAACACTGTATACGGGGGAAAAGAAAAAAAAAAAGAATTTTCTTCCTTCTAGGGAATCTCTACACAATTTTTAGAAGTCTTCTGAAAGAATCATTCTACAAAAAAATCAAGCAGGGAAGGAGGGAAAGAAATTAAGAAGAGCTGCACATATAACTTAGTGATTCTCTCAGGAATTTGCATGAGAAGACCGACTTACGGCATCGCTCAGGACTTCGCTGCTCATGGGTAAGATGTGCTCAATGCGGACGAAAGGCAGAAGGGGAGACAGGATCTCTCTGAGCTCCTCAATATCCAGATCTCGCCTCTTCACCCCTCTCTTGTTCACACTGTGAGCGGTACCGCTCAGTAAATTAGGCTCTGCAAGAAGGAACAGAAAGTAAAAAGTCTACGTGTTGCTTGTATCACATGCAATAATAGGGCATTTTAATAATATGGCTGATTCTGTCTTTTTTTTATTCCTCTTATTGTATTACATGACTGACACCTTGTAGGTGTGGATGAACTACAAGCTACTTGCATTTATACTTTAGAAAATATATATCTAACTGGCTTCCCACATCCAACACATGCAAGATCACCACTTAAATGATGACTGTAGCAATAATGTGCATCTCAGCTAATGAAAGGCAAATTTACTTCTATTTTAGAAAAAAAAATTAATACCATTTAATGGTTTGTTTTTCATTATCACAGGCTTCTGTGGGAAAATGTACCCAAACTGAAGCAAAAGGTTGACACAGTAAACTAAAAATGCAACACATGTGCATGAAAAGCCTACACCAGTACAAACTAGAGGATACTACAGTCTTCCTATGCAGTGAACAAGTTGCAAGAAAAATTACTCTGAGGCATCAGAAAATCAGAGTACTTGAAGGCAAAGGACCATAGAGGCCTTTTGCCTCTCCTTAGCACTTCTTCCCTTCCCCTGCACCCAACTTCACAGCAGTATGGCAGGTTGCCCAGGCAGGTTTTGAACATCTCCAAGGATGGAGACTTCAACTTCTCCAGGCAACCTGTTTCAGTATTTGACCACCTTTACAGTAAAAAAGAAAAAGCTGTTACGTTTAAATATCAACTCCTCTGTTTTCGTTAGCACCCTCATCCTGTCACTGGGGGCCACTGAGGTCTGTTTACTCTCTCCCATTAGATACTTATAGATAAAGGTCCCCTTCCACTCAAAACTTTTCTTCTTGAGGCTAAGCAATCCCAGCTCTCTCAATACACAGGGTTTTATTCTTCTAGAGGAAAGCTATTCTTAAATAGCTTTTAGAAAAGCTATTTGTAAATAGCTTTTAGTGCTGTTGTTTAGTTTTGCACATACCTTGTATATATTAAAGCTCCTTAAATTATATATTACCCACAAAAAGGACTGACATACCTTTTTCTTTTTTGTTTGTTACCGCTTGTTGGTTTAAAAAGATCCTTACCTCTGTCTGCTATTCTCTTCATCAACTGGTGTTCTCCCCATTTAATAAGATATTTAAGAATATCTTGCTCACTTGCCTGGTAGAAAGAGAAAATCAGAAGTTAGAAATTTGTATATGCTTAGGGTTAATGACACACTTAAAAGCTGCATACCTTGCATAGTTAAAAAGAAACATATCTGTGCCAGGAACAAACTAAATATTTGTACTTTCTAATCTGCTATAAGGCTTGCTTTAAACATTTTAGTTCATATTATTAATATATAAACTCAATAAATTGTAGTAGAAATAACCCTGCGTTCCTACTAAGAAAAAAAATCCTAATCAAAGCAATTTTCAAAAAATCTGAAGCATTTTGCCTCCTTTTGAAGCTATATCTCATTTTTAAAGTAAATTATCCCATCTGTTGCTTCTCTTCTTCCTCGTCCTTCCTAACTCACACCCTTCACTTGTCTTTTTTTTTTTTTTTAACATCTTTTCAGTTCAAAATTTCTAAATTTTCTAAATTCTAAAGTTCAGTTCAAAATTTCTAAAGTCCTATTTTGCAACACAAACTCTAAGGTAAGTTCATGCTATACATACCACCTAGCTGTTCTCTCCAACCCTGCATATTGCACTTTAAAACAGCGTTTTCAGCATGTCCTGAAATTTCTAACAACAATCTGCATACAAGTAAGACTTCTTAAATTTTAAAGATTAAGGTCTTAAAGATGAAAACTTAAAAAAGGAAAGTGGATTTCGACATGGCTTTTAATTCTCAGAAGATCTTCACGGAAATAAAAGACGGACCAAATTTTAGTTCCAATTCTAAGCTGAGTTGCCCTATCAGGAAAGCAAGAGAAACAGAAGATAGACCCAGCAAGAGCACAGTTGTGACATCTGAAGCCTCTTCACTCAGTCTTAATTGATTCCATACTCCGTGTGGGGTGGAAAGCAGATCCAGGCAGGATGCAAGTCTTAAAAACGGGCGGAACATACAGCAAGCTAATGCGTGTAGCTTGTGCTGCGGCTTGAGTTTTGGAGGGGGCTCTTTATGCAGTGGTATCCACTGAGCACAGATTTACAGATTTGTGCTACTATATGCTATCCTCTCTAGATTTAGTATCAAGAATGAGTTCAACCAAAAAAGGAGGGTAAACTATAAGCTATGTGACTGGTCATCATTACAAACATCTCTCTACAGAGAAAAGCAGCAAAAATCCACAAGTTTTCTATTAATCAGAATAGTTTCCTCCTGGAAAAAAAAAAAAAACCAAAACAAACAAACAAAACTACACAAGCACTGGATAAAAGTCATGAGAAAAATGAAATACTGCAGTACTTGTCTCTTCTTTATATTAAAGCAAAATAAAACCCAATACACTTAAATGTGCCAAGCTTGAAATGCTACATCTAAAACAATTTGCAGCTGTTTCTGAGCTATTACTAGGATTCCAAGCAATAACATACAAACTGGTTTGGGTTGTGTTAGAAGCCAAGAAACAGAATAGTTTTCTTTAAAAAAAGCTGAAGCAACCATTAACATATACAATAGAAAACTCAGTGCACACACATGCTTGCTCTTGACTACAATTTAGAGTGATCCACTGAAACCCTTCCAGCCACGGGATGACACTGGCTGCTCTGAGCAGAACTAGTGGTACTCCGAGCTGCAAGGCTACCTGTAAATAGTCCGACTGAATAGCTGTGAGCAGGTGGTCCTTGCTCAGTTCGTAGAAGACTTCTGAAGTCATGACCTGGGTAAACTCCTCACAGAGGAAATGTAACGCTTGGCGATGCACCCACTTGGACCCATATGGTTGGGAGCTCCACTTGAGAATGGCGATTAAGGTGTCTAGTGAGATGCTCTCAGCAATAATATCTTCACAGCCTATGGAACAAAAGCAAGAATCAACAGTGTTGTTACAGAGCGCTCGAATCCTGAAGGAATACATGTCTAAATAAATAAAGGAATACATGATTGCCATGATAGCAATAGCGAGAATAAAACCAGAAAAGGCCTACAGGCCAAGCTTTGCGAAGAGTGTTAAAACTCTCACTAAAAGTTTAATGCATTTTTAGTTGTGGTTTAGGATTTGGATTATACAATGATTTACCTTTTAAAGCCACATGAAATGTCATTTTCCAGGTAAATCTAGATGAATGACTGGAAAACTGGTCTATTTAACAGAGTAATATTACAACCTACTTGATTACAACACACTATCCAGCTGGCTAATCTTAAAGCTGCACGGTCGAATTTGAGTCACCACTATTTACAACAGTCCATAAATGTGTATCTACAGCAGTTTACAGAATATAACTCCTTTTTTGTCCATATCACTTCATGAATTGATTTTACCGAGACAGGACCAGAAGTTCTGGGGTGTTGCTGATTCTCAGCTACTCAGCACAGAATAAGGGCAGCAAAGCTTAATTCATCTGTCTGTCCAAGAAAGTAGGAAGTCACAGCAGCTCTAGACCATCACCCTGGCCTCCGTGCTGCACACAGGGATGCCAGGACAAAAAGCACCTCTGTGGGTACCAGAGGCAACAGAGGGAGGGATCCCCTGACCCCTCGGCAGCGTGAGCACCTGCTCTTCACGGAGCACCGAGCCGCTCGGATGGGCGGCTCGGCTCGCCGTGCTAAGGCGGGAGAGCCCAGCGGGAACAGCTTTATGGCAGCACTCTGCACGGCTCATTTTTACATCTGGCTCACATATGCACAGAATACTATTTCTGTTTGGAAAATAAGAGTGAGAGTTTAAAAGAAAAATTCCAGTTTTAGAATTCTATAAATCCACTATCGGCTACAAGCACAAAATTGTAACTCAACTTAGTCCAAGAGCTCAGTAATGACATATAGCACTGCATAAAGACGTAGGTCACGAAGCCCTGCATTGTTCAGAGCAAGATGCTTGCGCTGCAGTTGTTTTATTTCTTAAGACTTGATCATTTTTGAACACTCTTGAAACAGAAAACTAAGCTGTGGCAGTTGTTTAGAGAACTTTGTGTCTTTGATTGTTTGCTACAGTCATCTTCATGTTGTCAAGACAAAAAATAACCAGGCTCTTGGTACTACACCTGATCTTTTGAACCACCCGCACATACTCACAAGGTACCAACAGCAACAAACGGGATTAAAGAAAACACTGCTTTCCCACAGAGGATAACGTGCAGAAAGGAAGCATCACACCAGCTCTATCACAACTAACAATGTGAAGACGTTACAGAGCAAGCAGCAGCAAACACCCCACGTCAGATGGGCAGAAAAGCCTCTGATAAAGGAGTTACTATTTCAAGGCTCAGTGATTTGAAAATGGAATGTTTGAGTAGTAGTAGGAGGAAGAAGAAATCAGGAAGCAAAATTTAATGTGACAAGTAAGTTTATAACCTCTCATGTCTACATATACATATTTGATTTTACACTATGAAAACAAAGTCCGGATGTTGATTACCACAACAATATTCTACCTTCTAATTTTTTCCTTAGGAAGAAATGATAAATCATATACAGAGCCAAAGTTCAGTGCGAATCCATGCAGTAGATTCCAGGAACATGTCTGAACGCAGATTTAGTTTGGGAAATACAACTTCTATTAATTTTTCAAAGGGAATTTGAGAACCAATATCTGCATCCCCAGCAGCACTTTACGGAGTTCATAACCACAACACATTCCTGCTTCCACGTGCACTTCGACCATGTTTTTCACACATCTGATCATCGTCAGAAGAAAGGTTTTCTATCAGTGTAGCCACTAACATAAGAGGTAACAAAAGCGAGGGCCCTCCTGAAAGATGTAGTAACAGTAACAATATGTTCGTCATCCCTTGTTGGATTTTCCATGCATTTCTGTCAAAGGCATGAGCTCCGAGTGATGCTTGAGCTCGCCTGCTTTGTCCTTTACCATGACCGCCGTGGTAATTCTCAACACTTCCTATTTTCATTCAGCAAAGAATGCTGAAATCTGCTGTTTCTGAGAAAAATCCATCCCGAAGAGCTGAGCAACAGCACAAAGCAGGACAACAGCTGCCTAGACACTAACATGCAGGCTGGCTTGCAGGGAGCAGTGAACACGGTCAGGGGAACCTGGCCCATGAGCCTCACTGGCCCCACGCAGAGGAAAGCAGAGGGCAGCAAGTGCTCTCTGAAACACACCACCTGCTTTCTGGAACAAGCTAGGGGATCTGCCCTCCCTAGATACGGGAATTTTCAAGAAATCTGGGGAAAAAGCCTCAGGGTAGAGTCTTAAAAAAATCAAGCCCCTCTCCCCCCAATTTCCTTGACTTTTGAGACTCAAGAAAATAAAGTGTTAAGCTGTCAGCAAACCTGGCAAGGTCAGGAAAGTGGATTAGACACTCACAAATGCCCGGTCACAGCATACTTAAGCAGAGCTAGATTCCCTATAACTACAAAAGTGAAGCTTTTCAATTTTTTTCCAAGGTTGACTGTTGCGCTAAGACTCCCTGCTAAATTCTAACACAAGCTTTTGTGCATTCTCATTATGCTACTTGCATGCCAGCCAGTGCCAGCAGATGACTATACTCCCCTGACGTCTACCAATTACACCTCAAGAGCCGCATTTCAAACACTCACAAGAACCAAGCTGAGAGCGCAGAGAGGCTCATCTCAAAGCAAACACCACTCACAGTATTTCTACATCTGATGCTTATTTTTGAAACAATAAGGATAGTTGCTCCCTGCAAAGACACAAACCACTGCCATGAGAAACGCAGTTCTGAGGAGCTGAGATTTACTAATTTATGAAAAAACAGAGAGCATCAGTTCAATCTTAATCCCTCTATCAAGGCTCACTATCCCAGTCACCATCAGCACCAATGTGTACCTAAGCAAATGAGACTAGTTTCCCTAAATAATTTTTATTGGTGTGTCAGAACAGAATGCTTATTGCTAAAAACATTTCCTCACACTGGGTGGTAATGAAGGTGTTTTTGAACACCTAACAAACTGGCGCAACCCAAGTCCAGTTAGAAGAGGAATCTATTTTTTTTTTTTGTGATAGGATTTTTCCTTGCTTTAACTCAGTCATTTGACAAAAAGGCCCTCATCGAACAGCTGTAATACTGTTCCTCACAGCTGAAGAGAGCATTCTTCTCCTACGAGTATTATTTGATAACATCCAGGCAGGGAAAGCCTTTCTGAGATCTGCTCACAGTGTCCCAGAACAGAGCTTCTGAGTATCAGTATCTCTCAGAGACTCATCTTAAAGAAATGGAAGATGACACTGTCTACCAGCAAAGTTCTTACCACAGGATTGTTAGTCGCATCTAACTCATTTTGTGGAGTTCCTCCTTTTCCCTAAAGTCACGTAAGCTTCTGGAGACAAGGAAAAAAACAAGTAAGAATTCATTCAGATGATGAACTAGGGTCCAGAAGCCACTGGGGGTTCTGTTTGCTACTGACATTTGTCACACCAGAACAGACCATGTTGGTAGCCTTTTAAACCCACTCTTTTGAACTTGCTGGTGCTTAAGAAACAGTTGAGCAGTATAACCCAGAGCTGGTCTGGACTGCAAGGGACTGGGAAACAGGAGACTTGTCCAAGAAGACCCTTGCTGCTCCAAGCCAGCTTCCAGGGGAGGCGGGGGTGACAGGAGCCATCTGATCAGCTTTTTCCCATGTCCTGGAGAGCCAAACATTCAAGCGTGGCTGCACTCATCAGCAACTCTTCAGGAAAGGCTCAGGGGCCATAGCTGAGCAACATCAGGAGCTACCCAACTTGCAGGCCCATCTATCAAACAAGACATCCTCTTCTGACCGCCCACATCATCTCCTGTTGCCCGTGTCACCGCCGTGCTCGGCTGCGATCAGCTGCTGAGCTCTGTTCTGCCGAGTGTGTTTCCAGCTGGAGCACATCAAGCACATCACTACTTGCCCAGCCCCACCAGCACAGGTGGGCAGGCACATGTGGAAGGCAGGGCAGCAGCAACACTTCTGGCAGCCCAGGCTGTATCACGTTCAAGAGACCTTCTTCAGGGGCAGATTCAAGTGACCAATTTCAGGGACACGGCAATATGAATTCAAGCTGTCCGCAGAAGCAGGGAAGCATCAGCTATAAAAGCAGCAAGAATGAGACAGGTAACTTAGCTCAAACAGGAAAACACTGCTTTGTATGTGGTATAAGCAGCAACCACAACAGTTGTGTTCCCTGGATGAAAGCTCAGTAAGTTGTAGCAATTCTAATAGAGAGTATTAGCCAGCCAGCTGGAAAAAATAAATCATGGAGCAGATATAAACAGAAACTTGTACAATTTAAAAATATTTTATGATAATATGGCACAGCTATAAAGATGTTTAACCTTCTAAGACTAACAGGTAAATTTTTGCAACAGTACACTTTAAATTCTACTTGCAGTCACCAGTTGGCAGCAGCCCTTGCCTGGCTTCAGTGCTCCTTAGGAAGCACATTCAGCAACACAGCTGATCCAGCTCAAACAGGACATAATTGTGGAGCAGACATAAGAAGCTGCCAACTCAACCCAACCGAAATCGAGGGAAGACCTTAGCAAGGGAACAACGATGTGTGGAGGGAAGAGGAGCCGATTTTTCAAAGGTGCTATTTCTGCGAACTCTGTGCTAGGCTTTTGTTTAAAGCCACTAAGCTCTTTTGCTTAAAGCCACCTCTGCCAAAAGCAGAGACCAAATTGCTACTCTGCAAAAGTTTCTTCTCTTTGCAACAATATAACTCTGTGCCTGAGCCCAGCCTGGTCCAACTTACCATCTTCCTCCTTAACCCTGGGGTGTAAAAACGCTCTAAGGTCATTTTTCCCCACTTCCTGCTTTCTCCCTTTTTCATTTTCTTAACCTCAGTAGTAATTGCAGGCTTGAGTACAAACGAGTCATGGTAAGGAGATAACAGGTCAGAAGATCAGATTTATGTTAATATTTATCAACCACACCAATTTACTGTACAGTTAGTTGAGTGCCAGACAGGTTCCTTCGAGCGCTCGCGCTGTGCTGCTGCTCAGCTGCTCGCAAACTTGCTCTGATCTTCTCACAAGGCACTTGCCTCTTCTCAGTGCTGCTACCGGGGGCTTCCTGGTGCTTCAGCACTTCACTCCTGCTGAGATCAAGGGGACTTTTGATGTTGGATGATATCTGCCTTTAGATCAAAGGCCATCCTACTAAATAGGACTTTAAAATAAAGTTTCTTACTTCTTATGCTTGTCAAGAGCAAAGTCAACACCCAAAAAATAAAAGACATACACAGCAGTAAGTCTAAAATTAACTTATCTTTTTCCCTATCATTTGAATTCAGAAACTTTTTTTGAATTAGCAGGTAAAAAAGACTTCAAATAAAACTACTGCATTTGGTCCCATTATCCAAGAACATGCAACAGAAAAGCACATTGTTCCTCCATTGCATTGGGACAATACATGACAGTCAGCATTGGGGCCAAGATGCAAAAGAGAAACCGTATTTAATCTCGGCATCTAACAGCATTAAGATAGCTAATTTAGTTAAAACTTCTCAGTATCAGCCAGCCTCACTCACTACCATGCACATGCACTGCTGTGCTGTAAAAGCGGAGAGAAGGAAAGTTCAGCTGAAGCAGAGAGAGAGAGAAGGAAAGTTCAGCTCTTGCATGTGCTCCTGCAGAGCGGCCGCGCTCCCGGCCGCCGCACAAGCGGCAAAAGGCCTCGCTGGGACAGGCCCCAAGCACCACAGCTCCCCCGGCTCTGTGCTAGGCAGTGCAACAGGTTTCAGCATGATTCTTGCTTGCCGATTAGTTCATGCACATCTAAAGGGCAAAAATCAACTCCTCTTAGAATATTTAGTGATCTTGGAATACATAACGATCAGATAAAGCACTAAATGACATGGAAGTCACAGCATTTTTTCCAATAGTTATACTTGGACAACAGAGATTCTTAACACACACACAAACCATCACCAACTTCATTATTGGGAAACCATCTATTAAAATAGGAGAGAGTCAGAAAAAGCAATATCACTGTATCAGGAGCAGGAATAACTCCAAGGAAAAGTGCCAGAGCTGAACCATCTGCTGAAACTGAAGAACAGAATAACATCTGGATATTTCTTAGAAAGGATTCTAAAGACAGACCAAACTAAAAATCAATTGAAAATAAAAAGGTCAGTTGATCAGAAGCTATAAAATAAAAACTTTTCTTGAGACTCAGCTACGAAAACTCAGCCAAAACTGAGTAGAAGGAAGCAAAATGAGTTGGAAAGAGTAGCCAGACTTCTATATAATGAGCCCCAAATATTTTCCAGGAAACCTGGGAGACCAGCTTTTCAAGTCTGGAAATGGGTAATATGAATGAACTGAATCAAAGACTTGTGCAGGGAAGAGCCAGAAAGAGACTCTAAAGAAGAAAGTTAAGACTTTGCAGAAAGTTCAAGATGCAGCAGGAAACAACTGATGGAATCAGGTCAGAGAACTGGGGCAAAACGGGACGCTCAGAGCACGGGGCAGGCCGGGAAGCAGGAGCAGGGGCCCAAGCTGAGGAAGTTCAAGAAAACCGACCCCCCCCCAGCACCAGCTCAACCCGCAGCTCTGATGCGTGAGCGGCTGCTTCACACAGAGCAGCACCCAGACACGAAGGTGGAAAGTGGGCACTGCTGCAGCAAAGCCCCCGGCCAGCCACCACGCGCCCAGTTTTATCCTGTCCTCCTCCCCTGTAAACACTGGAATAAGATAACCTGCCATTATTGAGGCCAGCACCCTTTGCTAAACAGCCAGATAGCTAAGTGCAGGCAAACAGTTTTTTTCCTCCTATCACATAAGCTTCCCTTCAACGTACACAGCAAAATCTGAGCAATTCTTCAGTACGGGCACACAGTACCAACACACTAAAACCAAACTTGGCAAACTAAGCATGAAGCTGCGGAGTACCATCTTCTATGGCACATATAGCTTTGCTGCAAACAGCTGACTGCTCTCTCCTGTAGCTAAGTAATGGTTATATTATACCTCACGTGTATAATACACCTTTGATATTGGAGAGCAATACTGGTGCAGAATCTGCTATGGAAAAGGATGCTGGTTTAGGATCCTAGTTAAGATGTGCCAAAAAGACAAAGTAGCATCATATCCAAAATCAGGCTTCTATTCAGCATTTACTATTACTGCAAATATAAAAGCTGTTCTCCCATCTATAATTCTGTTTAAACTCCTTGTCGAGTCCCCCTTGTCTTGTCAGCCATCGCTCATTTGTTGCGAGAGCAGCTGCACTGTGGTTCTGCAGAGCCCCCTCACACTGCCCCGCTGCCCCTGCTCAGCCTTCCAGCACAAGAGAAGGAAGTTATGAGAGGAGGCAAAAACGCCCAGCCAGTGTCTTACTGAGGGCTCTAGGCACAGTCCGGTTCCCTTCTCAACAGCCTTGAACACACCAAATTCCTTCTAGCACTTGTATAACGTGCATGTCCAGAAAGAAAAGCAGGGATGTAAGGGGACAGTTTTTCACTGTTTTCAGTCCAGCTTTTGTTATTACCCATTTTCAGCTGCCGTGCTGTCTAGCTCTTAGGTAGCGTTCATAGACACAATATTGTACAGGAATTAATTCAGTAACAACATTTCAGTTACTAACAGTAAAACTGTTGCCACTCCTGTATTTCATTTAACTTTGTTTCCAGGTGCATGGAGGGGGAAGGGGACAGCAGGAATCAGAAGATCAACCTAAGTCCACAAACCCTCATTCCTCTCTCCCTAGGGCAGCCTGTCTCCAGAAACACATCTCCTTTCTCTTCTGGAAGTTGCATTTCAGCACATCCTTTTCAACTTTCAGCACTGTCTGAAGAGCAGTTTCCTAGCACGAGCCTCTAGGAGAGATGCAGTAGTTAAACCAGATAGTTCCCTCCCATGCCTCCACCTTCCACAGTTCAATACAGCCATCAGAAGAACCTACTGTAAGCACCATCTCTAGCAATAATTTCATCTGTGCTTTACTACCTGGCCCTTTCTTGGCAAGTTTTCTATTTTTACTGAATCCTGTCAGATAATTTAAAAAGAGATTAGAAGGCTGAGGGGGGACCTGATCAGTGTCTATAAATACCTCAAGGGAGGCAGTGAGCAGGAGGGGGCCGGCCTCTTTTCAGTGGTGGCCAGCGACAGGACTAGAGGAAATGGCCACAAACTGAAGCACCAAAAGTTCCACAGGAACTTAAGGAAACATTTCTTCACAGAGAGGGTGACAGAGCCCTGGAACAGGCTGCCCAGGGAGGTTGTGGAGTCTCCTTCTCTGGAGATCTTCCAAACCTGCTTGGATGCCGCCCTGTGCCACGTGCTCTAGGTGACACTGCGTGTGCAGGGGGGCTGGACTAGATGTTCTCTCTAAAGGTCCCTTCCAACCTGTGATTCTATGATTTGATGAAGTTATGAAGCTACTGATATACAGACCTACTGTAAAAAGTTATTTTCATAATAAAGTTAAGTGAGCTTAAGGGAGTGGTATTGCTGGTACCTGGTGAATCCCACCCCCAGCAGCGGCCGAAGCAGCAAGCAAAGCCCCTGGGGCCACGAGAGGACCCAGTCCCTGGCTCAGAGAGCCCTCGGGTGGCCGCAGAACCCTGGCCAGGCTGCAAGGGCAGAGAGGCTGCGTCACCTTCACACCCGTCTTCAGGAATAGACAGGTGTGAAACTGTCTAAACTTTAGGTCTGAAAACACTGACTGCCTCCTGCTCTGCACGGCAACAAATAGAAGCTTTTATCTCCTGCAACACTAGTGCCATTAAGCCTCTTTTTCAAAATTCCCTTTCATTAATCAGCAATATCACTGCATATGTGCTCCATTTGAGAGAAACTAAGTAGTAATCATTCAGGTTTACAGCCTTGCTAACAGGAAATACTGCATAGCAACTCTAAACATTTGCTCCTCTCACGAAGGCTCTCGTGTTTCCCCATGTCATTTACAGCCATAAAAGGGGCTGACGGATGAAAAGAGATAAACATCAGCCATGCTAAGAGCAACCATGGCTATCAGAAATGAACAGCATGCTTCAATAACGACACTCAATACAGTTAAATTCACATCGCATTTTTCCCTACCCCCTAGAGAACACAGATGCATTATCTCCCGTTCAAAGATGGAAAATAACTTCCTTCTATTAAAGCAGCTTGCCAGCCAGTGCCAGCAAGACTCTGCTCCTGCTCCAGAAGGACAAACAGCACTGCTGAAAGCCACTGAAAAGCACAGGGCCAGGCGGCGGAAATAGCGCTTCACTCCCCCACTAGCAGCTAACCGGCTGCTGTGCCAGGGGGACTATGCACGGAGAAGCCCAACCTACTCAAAACTGGGGGAACAACCACTTCTTCCCCTTCTTTTTAAACTACTTTTTGGATTGTTGCCAAAAAGTACTAGTTTACTTTAACATTGGCTTTTAACATTAAACCTTCAGCAAGTTTTAATATTAAAGCTATCACAATGGACTGCAAGCGAAAATATTTTTTCTAACGAAGTAATTTCTTCTACCGAAAGCAGTGCTACATACCTTGTGCAAGCATGTTAAACTCCAGGAATAACGCTATGTGATAAAGCTCCATAGCTTCTTCAGCCCTAGTCATGTTTATTTTGCCTGCTACAAGAGCCTGAACTTCACTTAAACTACCCACTGAAGGGCTGGAGTGCAAAACAGAGAGGTCCACCACATCCGTATACATGCAGTTTAAAATGACCTTAGCGTATTTTTTTGGTATGATAGACTCATCCAATATAATTCGGGTTGGAGTCCGCAGAGTTCGGTCTGTGATTTCTTCACCCGTCCGTATCCTCCTCTGCAGCAAGTGGCGAAAAAAGGGCGAGCGCGAGGAAATAACGGCCTTGTGGGCCCTGAGCTCCTCGTCCAGGCAGTTCTGACTGCCCCCAAAGGGCTCTACCACATCGGAGCTGGATGAAAAGCTCAGCACCACATCGTAATAGCACATGTAATCAAACAGCGCGCGCATGTCAACGTCTAAGGAATTCGGCGTTCCAAACTCTTCACTAAGCTGCACAAGGATATCGACGTTTTGGAATCTCGAATCCTCCATCCCAAACTCTCCCGTGTAAAGGTAGTGTAACAAAGCAGAAAACATCGGCATATCTATGCCAGCTGTGTTAATATCCATTATTATTTCTGCCCCATATTCCGGTGAGGAAGAAAGCAAAGTCTTAAAAAATGGGCATCTTGCCGCCAGGATGGCACGATGCACAGGAAAACAAGTTTCCTGAAATATTAAGTCTACATCAGTACAGTATTTGTACTGATAAAGATCCGCCATGTCTTTTTGCAGCGTCCTGGCTTCCGGCCTTGCCAAATTAGCTTGTAGATAAAGTTCCTTTAAGGCTGACGTCCCTTCGTACTCTTCTACCAACGCGTTAACATCTCTGACATCCCAGCCCGAGAGAAGTTCCCGCATCTGCTTGGCGTGATCAGCAGATCGACTAGATTTCCGCCGCTTAATGAATTTCTTTTTGAGGGTGGCCAGGCCAGAGGTTTTCTTCTTCTTGTCTTGAGGCTTCTCATGGCCATGGTCAAGGCTATACAGCTTGGATTCACAGCCATATCCTTGATGAGAGTAGGATGACGTCCCTGAAGAAAGAAAAGGGAAGTTTAATGCATTTATTCTTTTCTTTTAAAAAGAAAGGTCATAACATCAAAGCAGTTAAGACCACTAGTGTCACCAGAAGAAGCAGTTTTTCCTTTGCCTCAGATCAGATTTAACAAGTTAATACCTAGATCCTACATAAGACTACAGCCAATTTATCAAATGCAATTTTGTGTGTGTGTGTGTGTGTGTGCGCGCACTAAAGAGGTTTATGACTCCTTTCACACTGATTTTCTAGCTTTCTAGCACCATCATATCTGGTATTTTAGTTGTATCTCAGAGTCCTAAGAAAAGTTAGAGTAGTGGAGTGCTAGTAGGAAGAGACAACACAGTACTCAAAACAGTCAAGAAAACTGAGAATATTTTTTCAAGATTCAGGAAAATTTCAGCAAGGAAATATCACATATCCTTTAAATGGAGCAGTATACAATTAAAGAATACATATCAATTATTTTTCCTTAAAGATCACTTATATGGATAGTATGTCACGAACTAAATACGTCAGAAAATGAAAAGGACAGGTTCCTTTCAAAGCCATGTTGCACACCGACCCATTCAATAAAAGAATCTTTTCTGAATGTCAAACAATTTCACGTTAGCTACATATACACAAGCAAAATATCTTGCAAGTTAGTAACGGGCTTTAGGAGCTGTGCTTCTGGCAGTAATGGGAAATAGAACTAATATTTTAATGAAAGAGTAGTTACCAACGGTTTAACAGCAGTCTGGTTCCAATGTTAAAGGGCTACTTTGAATTTAATCCAGCCATTTTTTTGCAAAATCAATTTTCACAATTTTCATCATTGAAATCAATGTGGATTTGTTTACTTTTTATATATAGACTTTTCACTTCAAGTTGGATGCAAAAAGCATACAGAAAAGCAACTTTCTCCCTTACAGAGTATGGTACAAGACAGCTTGCAAGTGTATAAATACAACTGCTAAAATGCTAAAGTTGTTGATCTTAGACTAAAATGTCTCTTCTTTTACATCAGCATATAAACTATACCTAATTACAAAGGCAAAGAAGAAGGGGGAAAAGAAATTCATTTGAAATAGTATTTGCTGAAGTTTTTTTTTCTTGTTAGAAACAGTTCATACATTTCCACTGTTACATTTGTATAACTTCACTACATTTTGCTCGTTCTACATTTTGAAGTTGACAGCAGATCCAACCACCACACAGTTTTTTTTTTTTTTTTTTTGGTCTTTTATAACTTGTTTTCCATTTTTCTTTTACTCTTCCAGTGCTTTCAGGCAGATTTGATGCGATGCTATTTTGCTGTGCTGTTTTGAGAGTGATGCTACGGCCCAACCTGTCAAAATCCAGTGCTTGTAGTTACTATATTTCACACAGGTACTTCTAGAACTGTGAAAGACACAGGAACAGTCTGAATTCATATTTGAGAGGATGGCAACTGCAGCAATCTAAAATTTCAATAAATTGTTTTATTATTTAAGCTCTGGTAATAATTGCTAAATAACCTTATAAAATGGCTTTTATGCCAAGCCAATTAAAACTCCCCCAAGTCATGCAATGTAATGGCTTTACGAGCCATTTATTAGTGAGAGCTTTGGGATGCAGAAGAGACCTCTTTAATCAGGTTATCCTTGTTATTTGAAATTCTGCTAGACCAGGCAATATGTTATTAATCATACTCAAAATTCAAGACATTCAAAAAACTAATTTAAATGGAAAGATGGCAGTAACTCAAAACAACTTCAAAAAGACCACACTGCCAAATGCACCATGTAAATTCTTTCCACATGATGCATCGAAGCCCCGTTTTTCTATTGTTACATCCAGTCTCCTACTGATAGGGACAATTCTAGACTTTCTGCTCCATTAAAACAGAAGAAACCCACACGCCTACATGGCATATTACACAAAAGCACAACTGCATTCTGGACATCCTACCATCCATGGACATAACACCATCCATGAGGTATTATGTACTCCAAGGTAGCAAAATGCTATTCAAATCTGTTTACCTTCAGACTTAGTACCAATAGTGCTATTAACCACTTCAAATAAACAGTGCTATTAACAGGGTGTCACCCAATTGCTTTGGCCAGAAAGAAGCAGAAGGGAAGAGAGCCCTGCAGCAAGGATGCACTGCCCAGCCCAGCCAGGTTCACTGCAGCCTGCGGCTCTGTGGCCCTCAGTGATAACTGGAGGGTCTCCCTCTTTATATTTCTTAATAAGGCAGCAGCTTTAGAAGAAATAAAAATGTATTCTTCACTTATGCACCAAAATGCACCAATCTATTAAATATTGTTAAAAAGCATGAGCAGCTTCATGCCTTTAGACCATATCATATCCTTGAAGAGATAAATATTTACAAGAAGCAGATGACTGTCAAAAGAAACTACTTGGGCACCTGACAATGAATAATGGGATTTGTCTAGTCCTCTGTATGCCTACACATTTGAAAACCTAATTATAAAGCTGCATTTAAAGATAAGTATCTTGAACAGATGTCTCAACCCAGAAAACGGTGGGAAACCCTCCTTCTGAATGCTGTAGATAAGTCATACGACGACTAGTTAAGCCTTTGCTGGAGCATACTGTTCTTTAAAACAGCAAAAGCAATTCATTATTTTTACCAAGTTACTCTTAAGGACTGCAAGCACACTTAGCTTTCCTTTACGTAAACTAAGCAAAGACCACGGGCTGTGAAAAAGCTGCACTTTTAACAGATCAGTTCTCAGCTTTTAATCTTGCCCTTCCATTTCCACAGTTCCAGAGTCCCAGACCGGTTACACCGCGGCACAACACCGCGGGTCAGCAGCAACACAGTGTCCAAACCAACAAGCCCACAGACCGACTCCAGTCTGACTGTAGAACAACTGGCAGACGCTGCACAACTACCACTACTCTGGTCCGTATACTTCCAGTTTGATTTTACACTGGATAGATCTAATGCCTGCTATACAAAAGAAGCTCTGTAGAAGCTGATTTATAATCCTACATCATAATTATTCTGACAAGTGATGAAACATGGAACTATCAATTTTGAATATATGTCTATTTTCTACTGAGGCTGCCACAAAACCAAACAATAAAGGAGTCAGGATGAGAAAACGCCAACCACCACAAGCAGAATGAGACACACACCAGTGCTGTAAATAACACAGTGACTGCCAGCACTTGCCCACAGCCACCCTCAGCCCAAAGCTTTCAGTCAGGAATTATGAGACCACTCTTTTACCTAAGATTAGACTATGTAGACTTTCCTGAAAGAATTCTCAGCTTCCATTTTCATTAGGTAACAGGGACCAGTAAATATGCAGTGACACATTGAACATGGGCTTCTCTTCTAAGCTTACTTGTGAAGAACAAAGCCTGCCACAATTAATGCCCCCAAGGTATTTAATGAGGTCTTCGAGCATTCCCCCTGCAAAACACTGCTCAAGTGAAAGGTGTCTTGGTGTGCACATTTACTCGCTTTTTAGGTAATAAAGTTTTCAACAATTGCATAAGCAGGCTGATATATTTATCTAAAGGTGCAACAAAAAAAGTTTTACGTGCTAGTTTAGAAATATCTACATAAACTGGAACATGTATTTTACTGCTTAAAGATTCATGGAAAATACGTCACAGTTTACATAAGGCTTTACAGGCTATTCAAGACATAAATTTTCTTTAATGTGTTATTACAAGAGCACACACAAGATGAAGATCAGAGCAGAGGTCTCCATAAATAGTTTGTGTACTGTCCTCTACCCAGGAATGTCATATAAGAACAAAATGCAGCTTCAAGTCATTTTCATCTCTACCAAGGACACTGCCACACTTGCACTGGTGATTAAGAAATAGCACTGAACATCAGTACTACTTATTCAGTATTGCATAAAGGAGAACAAATACATTTATAAAACATTTGTTATTTATTGGTAATATAATTAACTTGTTAACAGCACATTAGTCCATGTTTCTAGCTAAGCAACATGCCTACTTGTCAATAATACCATATGGCAACAAGCAGTCCCCAATTACAGAGGCACAACATGGTCAGAAGAAGAGAAAAAGTTGTCTTGAAGCCTCACACTTCCAGGCTTGCTACCGGAGATACCCCTTCCAGGAACAAACAATTAACTCTCCATAGTGCCTTTACTAATGAGCATAACGTGCTATATGCTTTAACATAAAAATACATTTCATAAAAAATCCATCAAGAGTGAAAATGGAAGATATCACTAAGAGAGCAACTGCTCTTCAAACCAGCACAAGTGGCATGTCTTGCATCTTGCTATCGACAACTATATTTTTTTCTTTTTTTTAATTGGCTGGCGAGTTTACTAGCAATTGGCAGATGAGCTTACACAGACCAAACAGGTATCAGACAGCACCAAATTTCATGCACTATTGACCTTGAATGGATTCAAACTGGTGACCTAGAAAACAAGAGCTCTGTATAACACGACTGCAGACAACTCAAATGCAGTGCACATCCAATCTGGAAAGCTGTTTATATAAATAAGATAATTGAAAAAAAAGTTACCTATGAATGTCTGTTGTGCCTGTGAATTCCCCCCTACCCTTGGGGAACACGAATGAGGGTAGTTAGATGCATTAGCACCCATTTTCTTCAGTCACTCAGGCATCCCGCCTGCTGGCTCAAGGTATAATCCCATAATCCCGCACAGATCTTCAATCCCAGATCCAGCACTCTGTTCCTCCATTTCTGAAAAACAAAAGTAGCAGGAATTATTTTAATAGTTGTCTTCAATAGGTAGGAAACAATTTAGATTAAATATACGGTCTCTAGCTCAAAATACTTTTAAATAAAAAAAAATACTTTCAGATTAGTTAGAAATCAAGGGCTAGAATGAAGGGTTCAGAATCAAGTTGAACAATATTTTGTCTTCTGAAATGAGTTCTTAACCACCCATAATTCAACATGATAAACTAGAACACACACCCAGACGGTTACTATCCACTTCAAGCTTTTAGCTCGTAAGTCTTCAAGTACAGGTCAGTCTAGAAGAGATCTACTCTTTAAACTGTATGAAAAGACACATTTTATAAGTGCTTATGCATTTATACACAGTTACAAAAATCCTAAATTCAATTATGCTGAGAAGGCAGTAAAAGGCAGTCCTCTTAGAGAGGAGACACCCTGATCACTGCTTTCAGCTCCACGCTGCCTTCGTATGAGCTGTGTACTCCTCGTTCCATCACACTCACCAAGCATGCAGTAGTGCCTAGGAGCAGATCTACAACTGCAAAATAGGTATTTACATGTTCATCTAGCTAATGGACAACAAAGCCCCAAATCTACTGTCTTACTAGGCATTCAAAAACATTTTAGGAAGTCAATAGTGAAGACCCTTGAACAAGGAAGGATTCACATTTAACATACACACACAAGCACATTCTCACGGGTGCTTACAGAAGGCTGGGGTAATGTGTTACTGCTGCAAAACGAGTGGCCACAATTAAGCTGCTGGCAGCTGCAAGTGTTCACTGCCATCCAGAACACAAAGCCAAGAAGTCAGACTGGAAAGCCTGGCAAACCTGTATTGAGAATTCTGTAGCTTCTGTTCAATACTGTGAACATGAAGCCAAACTGCTAACCAAGTTTGTACCAACACATGGTGCAAATCAAGCTACGCTTTCTATTAGGTCCCAGCCTTGCTCTTTCCCGGCAGAGCACTGGCACGTCGAGCCAGGCGGCTACGAGCCGCCCGAGGGCGGGCTGAGCACCGTGCCAGCTCCTTCTCCCTGCTCTTCCGTTCACTTCCAAGCTCAGAAATAGAAGTTTTCACAACACTGCAGAGGCAGATGGAGCTAAAGGAAGACACACGCCTGCCTGGCTGCTTGGTCGCAAACACAGCAAGCCAAAGAGATGCTGCGAGTGGAGGGCTGAGATGACCTTCTCCCTCCTGGCCTAGGGCTGATGGAGCACATGAGGGGCCGGGGAGGGAAACGAGTGCTAGAGCAGTAGGGAGGAGCATACATGTGGACGAAGATAAGGGTTTAAAGGCAAATAAGGGTTTCAAAACCTGACTTTGAGATGTAGATGTACCAAACTAAGTGGCAAGATGCAGACATACGTATACCTTAAACCATAGTTCCTACAATCCCCAGGTCTGGCACTTCTGCTGTATACCAGACTGCCAAAAAAGAACCAGACCTTCTGGTGCTGGATGTTATGGGCAAGCAGAATCCCTACTCCAAAAGCATAATGCCCAGTTCTGATGGACCAGAGCAGTGCTGCGCATGGGCCGAGTTCTCCCAATGCAGCAGACAATTGTACAGTTTCACAGCAGCTTTACACCAAGCTTATAGCACAGCTTGGGGCAACCTATAGCTTGCATGTGCAAGGAGGGGGAGGTCTCTGCCCTCCCGCTCAAGCCAGGGCAACGTCTCCTCACTTGCACAGGCTGTTTCCTGACCTCATTACTAAGCAGGTTCAGTTTGCTAAATCATCAGAAAACACCAAGATAAAATACCTTTCTACCCGGGCCGAAAGTGGAGCATGCTCAGTACGAAGTTGGACAAGAACCAGGGCACACCAAAAGCACACCAGGGCACACCACTTCTCAAACAGAGACTCTGAGATCAATTCAGTCTTAGACACATTTACTTGTGTTCTTTCTTGTACAGTAATAAGCTAATTTAGGATAACAAGACCATCTCCACACAAAAAGCTCTACTGATTTAAGGAAAAAAAAGAAAAGAAATAATTTAGAGTGACACTCAAGCTGATTTGTGTTCCTGCACAGAATACATCACACTGATTTGCCATCCATTTCTAGATGAAATCAATTACATTTAGCACAAGCTTTTTAGAGAGAAGAGTTGCCTTTCAGTTTGAATTCTCTCTCACACAAATAAGGACCAGCATCCTGGGTAGATATCCATCCCAATAGCTGTCTTTTTCCTCTGTTTTCTTTTGCTGAAGGAGCTAAAGTTGGAAACTGTCCATTTGGACGAAGTCCTGGAACGGTGGCATTTGTTACTCCACTTCCAGATTCTGCTGTGTCTGCTAATTTGTCCATTAGATGCCTAATAATATTTTTCCGTTCCTCCCTGCACAGGGAAGAGCCAAAATGTTAAGAAACGAGTCTCAAACAGCAGAGTTGTAAGAACACGCTCAAGTGCTCTCCCAACGTACACTAAATACACACAGAAAACAAACAGAGGAGAAGTGTAAGATACCTCCCATCTCCTCCTTCCTTTCGACAAGGAGCAGGGCTCAAACAAACAATCACGGAACAGCTATTAACAGTTCAATGCCATTAGACACACGCTACCTAAATCTGCAAAGTAGCAGGATTCAAATCCACTGAAAATGCAAACACTGGAAAAATCCTGAGGTGTGTAAACTCCTTCAATTCAGGGGCTAACCACAAGAGCAGTTTTACATATTTTAAGCCTAAATAAGTGGCATCAAACATGAATTCACTCACTACATTTCAAGTGCATAAGAAAGGCAACCTGCAAAACACAGGGCAAAGGCAAAGTAGTGTCACACTAAGCAACACGGCTACATGCAGCTCCTGAACCGTTCAAGCTCCAGTGCAAGAGGGGTCGGCAGTTTGGGGAGTGCTGGGCACTGCTGTTGGGCCCAATTATATGAGAAAACTTCCCAGGCCTCCTTTCAAATTTACGTGTGACCACGCAACGCATGGGCATGCTGACACATTTCTTGAAGTGTTTTATCTTGAACTCAAACACTAGTTGATTACAACTAGTAAACTTGTTGTAAACAACTCAAGCTCATTACAAATTGTGCCTCACTGCTCAAAACCGATCACAAAATTTTTAAACTCAGTATTGTCCTTAACCTTACGAACCAACCAAACGTACAGTTTTTAGTGATGTAATAAAAACCAAGCTTTTTACTTTTTTTTTTTTCCTTCTTCTCTTTCTTAGAAGACAATGTTATATAACCTGTATTTTCCCAAACAATTTAAGCTGGCAGCAGTGCTGACTTTGTTCTGGAGGAAGCCCTGCCTTGCACCATTTATTTTCAAAAGCTGCTTTCCTTGCCGTGCTTATTCTGGCTCAAATTTTCAGCGAGCCAGATAAATCGACTCATATCAAAATAAAAATCCCAGGCATCATTTTTTTATTTTAAACAAATAGGACTTACTTCTTCTACCTGGCACAAGTGTCCATGTGATGCCATCTAAAAAAAAAAATGATTTTTCAACTTGTGATTAATAAAGTATTGAATTTTAAAAATCTAACTCAAATCAAAATGTAGGCTTTTTTTTTTTTTTTTTTTTTTTAAAGGACAAATGAACTACATTTTTGGATGTATTCAGATAAGCCTTAGCAAAAGGAACCTAAATTCAGGGATGTGCTGATCTACTGAAACAGGAGGTCTTGCTGAGGACAAGTGACATGTGTTACATATGCATATGTATACACCAAACACTTGCCATTAAACAGTGGCAAAATTCTTGCTTAAAGCCCTGGATTTAGAAGACAGTTATTCAAAATATTACAGAAAGGACAGAAGAGACTTATGGATTAAACTGATAGAACACCAAAATAAAATTTCAAAATAAACACAAATCTAGTTTAAAATTTCAATACCTGAAGTATTTGGTCTTCTCAATACTTGTCAAACCTCACGAACCCAAAAGCCTAAGAACTTAAGACGATTTTTTCTGGGCCAAGAGCCAAGAATCCCTGGATTGGGAGTTTTTGTTTAACAAAACGGCTGTACAGAATGGACTTCGGGTAACAGTTGCACTTTGTTTATAGTCATCCCCCAATACAAAGCTTCCATAAAATACTCTGTAGTCCGCCAGGATCTAATTAAGATAAAGAGCAAGGCGGGGAGCATTAAAACACACTTCCAAGCTACCAAAAGCTATTTGACATGTTTTCCCCTCTAAAACGTTGAGGGCTTTTTATATTTCTTCTGAATTTGTTGCTATGGGATTATGAAACAATGTAATACTAGAACTGAAACAGGAAAATGCATATACACTTATTTATATGACAACAATTTTTTAGGTTTCATGTTTTACTTAGCTTTCAAAAAGGATCACAAACAAACCTTACTCACATTGGCTTCTATTTCCAAAGAACCTCATAATAGTATGAAAGGAACTGATGGGGCAAATTAACAGGGGAATGGAAACATAATGTATGAAAACATTTTAATATCAAACAATAAGCGGTTCTAGTCAAGCAATCAAACTGTCACTCTTCAGAAATATCAGGGTCATAGGGCAGTAAGATGTAGATGATGTGACTGAATGGTTGTGGCTTGGATTAGTACTACACAAAATTAGAAATAGGTAACATTACTTGTAATTCGGGTCTACAATCCTGTTTTTTGTCCTTTTTTTCATTTTTTATTGCATTATAAAGAAAAAAAAGAGGCAAAATAGCTGAACTTAAGCCACATTAAGAAGTGTGCACATAAGCTCAAAAGAACATGAAAGAGTGGATATACTGGGATGCGGAATTGACTCTACTGGTTAGTCCTTTGTTTCAAATCACATGCTTCAGCTTTCACAAAGAACCCTTTCTTAAATAAATCTTGAAGCATTTTCCCCTCCCCTAAAGTAGTATGATTTCCCAGGAAAATAAGTTCTTCAAAAATTCAAGGACCAAAGTCCCCACAATAATCGTTTTGGACTTTTATTTTCAGATCCCTCAAGAGTCACAGGGCTGAGCCTTGGGGAGGGAGGGCACACCTTGTACTGCTTTTTAACGCGTCCTCTGGGGAAGCAGAATGCATGTTAAAAGAAGATATCCAAGCAGTGTACAGAGCCCTGGAGCCTTGAAGGGATGCACACTTCCCAAAATGCCAACTTTGGAAAGCAGCCTGGTGGTTGAAAAGATACAGAAAGTGCAGAAAATAAAAATGTCATCTGTGCAGCACCCTCTGCGCGGAGAGTCTTCATAGTCGGATTTTTGATGTTCTGCAAAGCAATTCAGAGTATGATGTGAATGTGCCACATCCAAGCAGCCATCAAGCAATGTCACCAGCAGGAAGCAACAAGCTAAAACACTATGGGAACTTCAAAGTCATGGAACACCAACATATTTATGTTATCTCGAGTGCTTTTTTTCCCCTCTCGCTTTTTTTTTCTCCTCTCAAATCATACCATCTTCAGACTAACCACATTATAACACTAGAAACCCCTATGGAATAGGAGGTTCCTCTCAAACAGAGGCAATGTTCTCACATTCTCCCAGCTGGCTGCACGCACACAGTGAGCTATCAGAAACCTCTTCTGACAGAGGAGGCTCACATGAAGGACTGACTGACTGACGTTCCAGAAGCTGAGGAATTCAGGACATACTCTTTTGGCAGAAATCTGCAAGAACTCACCTTTTGTTCTCTATGGATCTTCAAATTTAGTCTGTTTTCATGTTTCAAAGAATTTCCATTTTTAGGATTTTACTTGAAGTAATCATTATTTACTGCACAGAATATCATTCCAGACAAAGTATCACTAATCTGCTAGGTAAGGATGCAGGAAATGCCATTGCCCAAATCTTACATAATTACTGTTCAGTGATAATGACATGAACATAACCACTCACAAGAAAAGCAAGAATTCATTTTAGGTACTCTTGAATAATGGAAAGTTATTTTGACACATCTTTTAAAGGCTTTGAAGTTTTTTTAGAAAGGTCTATTCTGAGCAAATCAAATATGCTTTTGTTTTTTAAAAAAGCAAGTCCTCCTTGCTATAAGTAATAAAACAATAAGCTCCAAAATACATGGAAAATTCCTCAGATTATCAGACCTCAGTTTTCTTACAACGAGAAAAATTACAAGACAAATTTCTAGCAGATTTCTGGACAGCAGTTTAACCCCATCAAATTTCAGCTAACTTCAACTTCAGATACAGGGATTTAAAAATCAGTCTGGGAAGACACAGTCCCTCTCTCAGGCTCCTTTATTGCAAGAGGAAACAAGAGAGGGACCTTCAGGCATCTGCGTAAATAAAGGGTCCTTACTTCTTCCAAAGAAAATGCAGTAGCGGTGCAAAAGAAAGAATTATCCATGTGAAGCTGTCACAACACTTTTCATACTCCTCTCGTTCAAGTACTTCTGTGAACAAGTCTTTATTTATTTATTTTCCCCTCCTTGGGTAGGGAAAATATTTCCTCCTTGCAATTTTCTACACTGCACGTGCTTGCTTCTATTTTCATTTGAAGCACCACAAAAACTCCTCATTTCATTCAGAAAGAGAATTCCTCTCCCTGCTTCATCTGTAACGCAACCACAGCACAAGATGCTGCTTTCCATTTGCAAGTCTACTAAGACAGGGACATCTTGGCTCAAAACCCAAACATACAGAAGACCCAGCTCAGGTTTCTACCCCTGCTGGCTTCTCACATCAAGTACCACTTCAGTGGGGTACACGCTACGGTTTCCTCGTACTTCTCCCATGTCATTCATTGTTCCCAATTCATTTATTGTGAATGAGGATCTGAGAATTTCCTGTACACAATAGGGCTTTAAATTCTACATACAGTCTACAGTCACGTACACATACCCTGAGAGCTTCCTCTGACTGAAGTTGCTAAGAGGGCAATCCCAGATACTGCACTCTGGGCTCTTACGCTAGGAGCAAATAAGCAGCAGCCATCCTCTTATAACTTGCCTTTTTCTATTCACCTTCAAAAAATACCCTTTTTAATTACACAGTCTCAGTTCCTCTTTCAACCTCGGCAGCCTTAAAAGGAAGGGCAGCAGTGCTCAGAGATGCCGCTGCTGCTGCTTAGGGTTTTCCAAGCCGTAACTCTGGTCTCACAATGCCTGAACTGAGGGGCAACCCTGGACCTGTATACTGAACTCCTTCCAATAGGAACAGAGTCTGTTCCTAAATGAACATACTGGTTATCTCTATAGCCTCATTTCGACTGCAATCAACTCATCATCTTGCCTGCAATCAACTCCTCACCTTGCCAGCCACCTTATGCATCAGTAACAACTTCATTTTGTGTTATTTCTGTCGCACAGAACCACTACTAACATGAGTCCTCGTTACTTCACTATTTCTACATTATCCTCCTCCTTTCTGCCTAAGTTTCTAATAGATGCTTGGTGACAGAATAATATACACCAAGTGCTTCTACTGAAAACCTCTTCCAGTGGCCAAAAAGCTCTTACCAGTATTGCCATTTGTTCAAAATGATTTCTCTGTATGCTCCTCTTTAATACAACAGCACCACATGTTTTGTTCTATACCCCATCGTCCTTTCAGCACAATACAACAGCCCTCTTCACCTTGCTGCCTCTTGTCTTTGATACACCTCAGATATGAGGTAGCAATTGCGAGCATCATCTCATAGACTTTTAAGACTAATGGATTCAGTTATTGTGGTGGTGATGGGTTTACGGTTAGACTCGATGATCTTGAAAGTCTTTTCCAACCATGATGATGTGATGATTGTATGATTTACAATACACAAGCTAAAAGGTAGAGCATGGAAAGGCCTAAAAGGGCAATCTAGTCCAGTCCATCTTTTGAAACACATCATTTCTTTCAAAGAAACACTGATTTCTGTCCTTTTTTTGGAAAGTATTAAATCAGTCATAAAACTGACAAAACAATTTGTTATGGAGTCTCAGCGACAATATTCACAAGCCACAACAAGTCTCCGATCCAACCAAACCACCACCATGAACCCTGTTGGGAAAGGGCCGGCTCCTTGATGCTGTGGGCAGAGCTGCACGTTTCTCGAGCGGCAGCACTCACCCCAGCTCCATCCCCATCTTCCTGCAGCCCCTCTGAGGCAGCAGCACCCAAAGCAGGGCTCTGCCTGGTGCAGGATTCCTTGCTCCAGGCTAGGGAGCTCCCTGCCTCACGTTACTGACTGACTGCATGGACAGCTACTCAGAGGAGGGAAGGGCAGCAAGGAGGAGCCAAAGGGCTGCTTGCTCCTCACAGCCATTCACGTGCAGGGCAGTTAGCCTAATGCTCAGTTGGCACTGCCTTCAAAACCAAACATTCCTCCTCCCATGCACTCATTCCTACGGCGGAGCTGTCTAGCAGGCATTTGTGAAGCCACACGACCCACGGTATTAGGGACCCAACTGCACTGAAAAATAACTATGTATTTAGCTGGTAATCTAGTGTGGCTGCCAACAGCCCTCAAAAGGGCAGCACTGCCTCTAAACATCTTGCTTTACTGCAAGAGGCTTCTTATAGCTACTTAGTTATATCATTACAGTTATATCAGAGAGCTCTCAGAGACTTAAGAGTGGGAGAAGAAAAAAAGTAATTACTCTCAAGTCATCTGCAAGCCATGGGTAGCTCTAGAGAAAGCAGCCAATTTACGTAGCAGAAACTACTGTTAAAATTCACAGTGAAAGTGAATCTTAGGCCTTTGCCTCTTCTGCTCTGAAGTTACCCTGCTTGTTGCCTGCCTCCTTCAAGCAGACCTTGTTGAACAACCCTTCAGATATCAGCCATTACTACCAGAAGAGCTCTATATGTGTGCGCACATGTGTTGGAGTGATGCTACTTCTATAAAGGCCTAGAAAAGGTAAAATTTGCAATGACACAGATAAACATCTGCATATTTGTCATGCTGAGACAGGGAAAAGGCCCAGCAGGGTACCCTGAAACCACCAAATTCCTCCTCAGAGGGAGGGAAGCTGCATACCCAAGCCTCCCTGCTTGCCAGCTCTTCCCAGATACACTGCAGCCAAGGTGAGGCAAACAGGGAGCTGGCATCTTCCTGTCATCCTGCTTCCCCCTCCATGGGCTTCCTGCTGCTTTCCCTCACCAAGTCCCCCAGGAGGGCCATCCATGACCCATTAGTGAGGGGTCGCAGATAAGGGACACTAAGTAGCTGGTCTGCTGGGTGAGCAGAAATCCAGAGCGCTGATGCAGAGGCAGCAGACCCGGCCCTGCTGGCAGCTCCTGCTCTTGGACTGCCCTCACGACCCCACAAACGCCCCCCTCGCACTTGTGATTTTAATTCTTCTTTGACCTCAGGCTCAGCTTCGAACAAGTCATTCTAGCCCGGCCTAAGCCTCACAGGCAGGATCTTCATTTGCAGCCACTGTTTCAGAGGCTTGGGTTTCTGGTGCTCTACCTTTACCCCCTTCATCTTTTAACCCATCTTTACAGCCTCTTAATTTCACTCTACACACAGAGGCAGACAGTAACGTAAAATTGAATTAGAAAAGTCATTTTACACAATATTTACACAACAACTGAGTTATTCAAGAGCTTGTGAGGTGGTTACAGACCACCGTCTTCTCGGGGAAGTCTGATATTCCAGGACAAAGCCACTGGCTATGTGCTATTTAGATGCTTTCACAGCACCAAAAATGCAACACAATTGACATTGTGATCTTGCATCTGTTTGCATAGGCCAGTTATCTCTTCATATAGTACAATATTAAGATTTGAGCAGTTATCTGAAAGCTTACACATTTAGAAAAGTTTTGCTTTGACAGGGCTTTTCTGTATAGTCAATTTGAATTCAAGAAATTCAGGAGAAAACTAAGAGCCACACTGCCTTCAACAAGTAACACTGATGTATATCATAACATGCTATGCCAAGAAATGTGTGACATGCTTCAAAAATTTCAGTAGTTTTGAGGACAGATTTCAGTACATGCATGACAGCAAACACAGTAACAAAACAGGGTTATTATTACAATGTCTCTGCTTACAAATGCAAGTTTCAGATTCCTCTGCAAACCACCAAAAAGCTCAAAAGTGATGCCAGCCCTTTAGTCCTTTAGTCCTTTCCACACAACCACAGCCAGAACTAAATGCTTAAGAACTGGGCCCCTCTTTGGCCCCAGATACAGAAATCTATTTCAAATAAATAAATAAATCAAAAAATACACATTTTCTATGATAAAAGCAATTCATTAACCAGGAAAGGAGTTAGGGGAAAAAAAAAAAAAAAAAAAAAAGAACCAGTTCAGAAGTTAGCCTGCAATTAAGCCAGATCTTTGTTTACATTCTCCCTTCAGCAAGAAGGGGAAGTTTTGTCTTCCAGACTTCCTACAAGCTCTCGCTGGATTTCTAGGGCATTCATTTCATACCCTGTAACAGGAATGCACAGTCGAACGCGTGTCACACATGCTGATATGAAACCCTGAAAACCATAAAAATGCCTGCACCAATTTGAGTCATATTTATACACTTTATTTCATGGGTTTGGCATTACCCACACATCTCTCACTTCTATAGGCATTTTAAGACCACAGAACTATGACAGCGTGCAGGCTGCCTCACTGTTCACATCAGTGCTTAGTCCTCCCTTTGAGCAGACTGATGGTACTTAACTTTTCTCTCCAAATTCACACTACATACAACATTTTCATGCCTTTCAGTTTCCCCAAACCAATAGAAGATATTAAAACTTAAGAAGTCAAACAAAAAGTTTTGGAAGAAAGGCAAAAATCTAGCGTAAAATGACAGACTATTTGATTATGTTATAACAGAAATTCCATTAAAACAACTTGTTACTCAATCTTGTTCGAGACTGAATTTTGCTTATCTCACCCTCTCAGTCACAGCCTTCCTTGTTACTATTGTTCTTTCCCATTCACACAGAGGGAAAGGCAGAAACTTGTGGCACTGCATGCTATTCTTCACAACCCTTGCTCGATTCTTCTGATACTTTAGAAGTTCAGCACTACTTAAAAAAAAAAAAAAAAAGTCAAAACTGATACCAAAAAAAACACAGCCTCGCTTTCCCTCTTTGCCCAGCTGGTTATTCCTACTCACAACTCTCTACTCCCTACTTTTCATATGCAAAGAACAGAATTAGAAAATAAAAACCTCACAAGGTTAATTTTTACCTGAATAAAGCAAATAAGACTATACGGGTAGAAAAACACAAGTTTTTGCTCACTTTCAAATTAAAAAGAAGTCTGAAATTCAAATTCACAAGGTGTTTAAACAAACATTCCGATTATTGTCAAGGATCACTGGGGCAGAATACAGGTCAGGAGTGATGCAGGCAAACCCTAGCAAAGTGTGCCATTTTCTAAATTAATTCTTCAGAAAAAGAAGCTAGTAGCTAAAATCAGAAAGAGCAGGGGGGAAAGAAAAAAGGGAAACTGACTGGAGGGAGAAAAGGGAAGAAGAGAGAAGAGAACTCTACCAGTCGCAAACAGCAATTTTTGATGAAGTAATGAATTGAGTAATTGCACAAATCTAATTAGCTCAAAACAAAATGAGCTGTGTTTCTCCAGACATTTCAGTTTCTCTACAGAAAACATTCAAATTATTTCCTTTGAAAGGTAGGAGTCCCATATAGTACAGACAGATCTTTCAGAAAGTTTCTTTTAGGACTGTGCTTCTGAGGGTTTCTATTTTGAGAAGCCCTGTAATTTATAGCTGAAAAGCATCATGAAATTGTAAGTGCCCAGCTTGCAGCATCAAAGAATTCAGTTAAATACATCTGCAGAACAGCTTTGATTATGTTCAGAAATGCATATACGGGTCGCTTTACCTAGAGCTGCCAAGTCCTTAGGCTTGTATTGGGAACTACAAAGTACTATTAGAGAAACGACACTCTTATGCTGTACAACAGCCTTACTAGAATAGTAAGTAAAAGTAAAAAGTAAAAAAAAATAAAAGTAAGTAAAAGAATATCTTGGCATTGCAAGTCCAAATCCACATTTCTAGAGGTCTTTCATAAATGACAAAATAATAGTGCCCGCAGCAGGAGGTACCTTCCATTCTAAATCAGTAGATTCTTAAAATAAAACATAAGATACCCTTAAACATCCTTTTAATTATATATTAACACTCTCAAGCAAAATTTAAGGTAGGCTATATCTCCAAACCCTTGAAAATAGAGAGGTGATACAGAAACTTAGCACATGAGGATGGGGGAAATGCTTTTACACGCATTGCTTTGTGGAAATTATCCTACATCTAGCTCACCAGTAATAACTGTTACCTCCCAGAAGCAAAAGCACTGACAAGACTTCAGCGTTTCCTTGCTTGGTGTCAGCGTCGTCACTGCAGCAAACGACGCAGAGCGTTTGTCTATAACGCTGGTGTTTGTAGTACATAAACAACCCACCTCAATCCGTTCCTGGAAGTACCTCATTACAAACAGCCACAAAGGTATTTGTCTTAAATATCAGTCCAAGCAATTTGATTGTATTTTGCTTAGCTTTAATCATTCGACACTTTAAAAAACTATGTCTACACTCTTCCCTCCTCCTAAAGGAAATCTTTTGTTCATTTAGTTGAAGATCCCCGTCTTCAGAGGTAAACAAACTCACGCACATTTTAGGAAGACAGACACTTTAGTAGATGAGAAAAATCCTTTAAATACCTCCAAATGTAGGAGGGAGTTAAGTCCAAGCTCACATTAAACACTAGGGAACCTGTGAACGAGTGTCATTACAGAGAGGCTTCAAACGGGGCTAGTATCTTCCTAGATGAAAGGACCACCAAATCCATCGCAAATCACACTCCTCAGTTCCAGTGGCCAGGGAAACATCTTTAAACAAAATACAGCAATAGCCACACAGATACTAAAAGCCATCATGAAAACAAAGCTATAGCAGGAGATAATGAAAAAGCAGAAAGAAAAGGGCTGCACAAGCCTTCTCATTGGATTTATCATTTTAGAGACTTTTTTCAGTTCTCATCACAAATTTCAGTTTTGGGGTCAGGAGAGAGTATGAAATGCAACTCTGTCACTCATCATTTACTTTAAAAGCAATTACAATAACCTAGATCACCACAGAAGCGTATAACACACTCTGCTACAGCACAGATAGTTTAGGTAACAGACTATGACATGCAAATCACAAATCATTCCAACTTCTCACTAATGCGTTCTACGCAGTCACTCAAAAATACCTTAATATGCACGTAAGTATAATTTTGCTAAGATTTGATGCTTTGAAAAGACTGCAATATTTTTCCTTTTTCATTCTAAACCTTGATTCAAATGCAGATGTTAGACGACTAAAGAACGAAGATCTTTTCTGACCCAAACAACAAAACAAATGACAGAAATCTCTTTGGCATCAGTTTTGCAGCTCTACAGATTACACAGAACTTCCATAAGTACAAGCCACAAAATAGAATGCTTAACTAAAACATCAAGCAAAGGTCACTTGTTAAATTACTATTTCAAACTGCTTTAAGTTTAGCAATCATTACTATGAGTGCAAGTATAAAGTGATTTGTCAATTATCCTCAAATTCAGTTTTAACAGATCTTGGACAAGGCTACAAAATAAAGGAGAAACCTTGCATAACCATTAGCCAGCTTGATGTATGTCTAAAGTGCTTCCTGCTAATATTCACTTCAGGCCTTGAGTGCTAAAAATTAAGAAGTTTGTTTTAAAAGCTACAAGTTAGTTTACTGAAATAAATGCCTACAAGAGAGTTCTATAGTATAGAAATAAAAAGGCTAAAAAGATGGGGGATGGAAACAAACAGTAGTACTGGTAAAAAAACACCTTGAAATTTGATTTTTTTATATTCCTTTTTATCCTTTATGATATGACATAACAGTCTGAAAACAAGATATGATAATGAATAAAAAGGCAAAGAGCAACAGAAAAAAAGATATGTTCTTTTAAATACAGGGACAATTGGACATAGAGTGAAATTTAGCTGTCATGTAGAACATAGAAATAACTAAATTCAGGCAAAATCTGAAGACAAAGATAAGACAGGATTTACAAAGACATTAGATTTCTATATAGGTAACTGCAAGCGTTAGAACATCAAGTTCTAAAAATAAAGCAGAACTTCCAGAAGATATGCAAGCCTCCAGCATCAAGGCATTACTCTAAGGGTTAGAAACTGGTTTAGGAAGCTGCCAGCCTCAAATCAGTCCCTATGATTTCCAAATCACTATGGAAAGTTTCTTCTTCCTAGTCCACAGTGACTACTCAGGGGGCAGGGAACAAGTTGGAGGTGGGGGGGGGGGGGAATAATCTTTCAGTTGTTTGACTGTTCATATATAAGATGACAATTACCATTTTATATTTTTAAAGAGTCATTTATATCTCACAGATGGCAGACCCCAGAGGCTGGAAATCTACGTGTAAGCCCACCAGTTACACCATCTGCTAAAGCACACACCCAGTGCTGTTCAATGGGATCTTGTACAAAGTCTGAACCCGACAAAACAATTCAAGTCAGAATCAAATAGGTTATATATGTAATTTCACTGCATTAGGCAGCACACTCCCACCCCTGGCTCCCCTTTCCCACTCCCCCTGCCTCTACCCTTGGGTCAGCAAACAGGCTTGGCACATCAGCGAGATAACCCAGATCAGGGACCTGATCTAAAGGCACTTGCTGCTGTGCTGCTTACTTTCCAGAGGGATCAGTTTCCCACACTGGTTCAGGATGACACCCTGTAAACTGTTCTAGCAGCACAGGGAACTGTGCAGGAAGCAGGAACGAGCAGCCACAGCAAGTGCTTGAGCCAGTTTTGCCACTGAACATCTAATCAGAAGCTTGTGAGCACCCTGATAAGAGGAGATGGCATCATGCCCTGATCCCAAGGACAGAGAAATTAAAGACTGGAGATCCTCGCAGTTTCAGGTGAGCCTCTGACATTATCTAATCTCTCTGCTTCCATGCTGGAAATAAGAAACACAGAGAATAATACCATGCAAACTAGATGCAAAGCCTGCATGGAGCTCCAGGCACCAAGGTATGAAATAAGTGTTGCATAAGCTGTTATTGACATTCAACCCCCTCCTGTACATTTTTCCTATCTCTCTTGCTTTTTTCCTTGCCCAAACACATGTAGAGACTGTCAAAATCATGAAACACATGAAGATTTCTGATCTCCTCACAGCAGTCATTCATTGATGCTAAGTGACTTAACAACTGATACCTGTTTTGGGAGGCACATAGGGCAGCCTGCTTAGGGCACAAAAAGCAGGGTTAGCATCAATATTTCTATCTGCAGTCCCTTCAAGTTATAGGCATGCTAGCAAACCAACTTAGAAAAGAGTATTCTAAGAATCCATAGTAGCTTCTGGCCAAAGATTTAAAGACACACTGACAATTCTCATTCTTGAGAGGACCCAAGCAGTGAAATTGAGATCCAGTAATTAAGTGTTTCCCTGGAAGCTGTTCTAGTGCTTGGATCTGATCTAGAATTCCTAATTAACACTGCATGTGCTAATAAAGTTTGTTAATCAATTTTCCAGACCGGCTGTTTGAATAGGTGGTATATGCCACTGATTTTACAACTGATATCAAAGTTCATGTAAATATATTCAGAACGATGTAAAGAAAATCATAGTTAAAACTGAAGCAGTTTTAAAATCAGGATTTGCCTTAAAAGCAGCAGGTTTTTACCAACAACTTTAAGAATGCAATTAATACTTCTTAACAGCAAACTCACATTTCATGAAACTCCGATTCCATACAGCTTTGTGGTTTGCCTACCATGCTAACCACATGTAGCCCATAGGATACGGTGACGCATTTTTCTTTCAGTCTCTAAAAGAGAGCCACAATCCCGGCCATCCCTGTGCAGCCCTGGCAGCTGAGCGCGTTCCTCTCTACCTGCCCAGAGCCCATCCATGCCGGATGCAGCACCCGGAGCTGCCCCACACCCATGCAACCCCCAAGCAGGACAGAGGGGGGTGTCCAAGCACAGACTTGCCTCCTGCAAGCTCTGATTAAGTGCCTTGACCAAGAGGTGTAACCAGCATCACATGTGCAACAACCTGAAAGGCAGGTTTTTTTGCCCAGGATGAAGACTTCATATTTTGTCAGCCTGTTCTTCAAGCTCTAACAGTCCCACTGAGCTAAATTCAAACATGTGGCTGCAATGACAGCACTCTACAATAATTTAAGAATGAATAACATACCTCTACATACAGGGTTTTGAGCTTCTCAGACAAGCTCAAAAAAAAAAAAAAACAAAAAAAACAAGAGAATAAGAAACAGCATTGGCAAGTCTGTGCAAGCCTCCTGGGAGAGCTTATAAAATAACTCTATTCTTCCACATATGACTCCTTGCAAATCAATGCCAGCTATAGGCGTTACAACACTACTTTATCTATGACTCAGCAAGGCAATCTGCACACATGAAGAAAATTGACATTAGCAAGGGACAATGACTTAAATAAATAAATAAGCAATTACAACTATGCCATGAAAAATTACTCAGGTTGTCTTGTGTCTCTGTCCCTCTCATGTCTAAAGTGGAGATTAGATTAGAATATCAAAATCACCTATATTTTAAAGTTTGATAGCAAGAAAAACAATGTGTGGAGCAGCTGAGCCGAAACATAAAGGATTTTATACAATTTTTTTTTTGTCTGCAGTAAACAGGGACAAACTCTAGTCACTCATTCCATATAAAACACTAAACTCTAATTCCAGTGCTCTAGCTTACCTGTGTGCCGTCTCTCTGTAAGTTTTAACTTTACATTTGAATAAAAAGTACACAGCGCTTGGCAGCTTAATGTCATAACTTCAGATACTGCAAGTTTTATGTGCTAGGACAGACGCAGAAAGTTTACATATCAGCAAGAACAGATAGCAGTATTTATATAACAAAAACTGATGCATCAGAGTAGCAAGTTCTCAAGCCCTTCAAGTTCATCAGCTAGGACTGAGCAGCATTTGCCTGTCCCATGAATGGAACAAGCATCAGCAGCCATACCTTTAAAATGTACTAGCTTCACCCAGCTATTCTGCAGAACACGCACTCAGACTTTGCACTTTACACAACTATGGGCCACAGCACCTGCACACTGCTAAGTAAAACAGATATATGATCCACAACCTCAAAGAACAACCCGCGTGGGCAGTACTTTTGCTATGCCGGCAACAGGCTCTTCGTCAAGGCGGGGAGGAGGGCAGAAATCCTGACCCCTCTGAAGCAGGAGCTCCACGGAGAGGGATCCAAGCCCGCCGAGGCCCAGGAAGGATGCCCGGCCCCTTCCCTCCGCGCTGCGGGACGGGGGCTCGGCTCAGGCGGCGCCGCGCGGGGAGCCGGCGCG
>VZSG01000001.1:3482102-3509107 GCA_013398315.1 Nothoprocta pentlandii
CCCGCCTCGGCGCCGCGCGGGGCGGGGCGGGACGCGGGACCTTGCAGCGGGGGCCATGTGGCCGGGCTGTTACCACATGGGCCGTTTCCACATGGGCCGTTTCCACTCGGATTCCATCCCGGAGACCGCCTCGAGCTCCTCCAAGCTCCTGGGAGGCTGTGGCGGCTGCTCGGCCTGTGTCCCTACAAAATTGTGCCACTCACTAAAGATATCCCCGTGTCTTCTACCCTTCAGCACCACAAACTAGTGTCACACGAGTGAAGCCAGGCACCCACCTTAAAAATGCCTGCAGCCTTTCTGGCGCTCGCGGCAGCACACCTCTGCGCTGGAGATGTGGCCTGTGTGGGTTTTGTGGGTTTATTTTTGAGAAGGAGGCGTGTGGAGGCAGCCAGGCCACCTCCGGAAGATCACTATTTACCGAGTCAGGGAGAGTAACCAAAAACAGACCTTAAAGTTTGACCAGAAAAATAAGCCTGAATGTTTCTTGAGAGCAGTGGGCCATGTAAGCCAGGCCGAGCCGCTCGCGCTCTCCAGAGGAGCTGAACTCCCTGTGCTCACGTCGGACAAGGTCTGAGAGAGCAGCTTCATGCACAGGCCCCAAAGCTGTTTAATTCCCATCACGGGTGGGCTCAAAGACTCCTTCATGCCCATCCCTGCTTGGTAAGGGGGAGCTGCAGCCACTTCCCCCCTCTCCTGGCAGGGTCAGCCAAGCTCCATTCCTGGGAGGAAACTTCCTCCCCTCCATTGCATTGTGACCCAACCACCTCCCTCACTCCCTTTCCTGAGTGCTGCAGTCCCAACTGAACTACTGCTTGCCACAGCAATCCGTAAAGCTGAGCAAAATTGCCAAGAACCTAAGAAAAAACAAACAAAAACCTCCCAATTTGCCTGCCCATGCTATAGTCTGTTCTCAACCTGGCTTCAGTCAATGGAAGAAAACCAGAATTAGGTGGTCCGGTGGACAGTGGTTCTCCATTGATATTTGTTATTTGTGTGGTCACCAATATTGGAATGAATCAAGTTGCTGACATCCGTCCCTCATAAGAAGTGAAAGATCAGAGAATTTTTATCATAACAATTCCATAGATAAAGTTCATGTACCCAATTTCTGTGGACAGGCACCACATTCAGGAGTACCAATTAATTGAACTTAGTCCTATTTGGACTGATTTTCTGTAGAAATGTGGAATATATAGTCATATTGCTTGTTTGTGCAGTTACTAAATTACTATGTTTTAGATCTGTGACTCCTTTTGAATTTTTTGGTCGGTTTTGAATCCTTAAAAATGCTGTGACTACAGAAAAGAAACTTGATTTGCCTACAGAAAAAAAAAAACTTAATTTGTCTTAAGCCATCAAGGTCAAGCAACCAAGAGACACAAATCTACAAGAAACTGAACTTCAGTAGTTTTAGTGTGCAAGGAATTGGTAACTTTAGTGTAACTGTTAGGAGAAATGTTTGCAGCTGAGGTACATAAATATCAGTAATATCACATGCCTCTACGTATCATTCATGATTTATGATGATCTCTTTGTTATAGGTGTGCAGTGCCTTTCTGAGATGAGCATATAAATAAGAACTATCAAGTTAAATGAATAAGCTAGAGCTTTCAGACTGAGGAGAAATAATATGGCCCTTTGGTTGTTGGAGGGTAGGAACTGAAATAAAAATGTGCAGGCAAAATGGATGGGTAGATAGAAGTGCCAAGATCATGCTCTGCAATAACCATCATTCTAGCAGCTAAAATTAACCTTTTTCTCTCTTATGTCTTTGAGACAAGCAGTACATTGGTTAACAACTTGGGCAGACATCTGGCAGGCTGGAAGTGAGGAGGGACGTCCTGTGCTCTCTCCTCAGGCTCCTTGAAGCACAGAGCTCAGTAGATGTCACCCCTTGACTGCAGTGCTGTGTCGTAGTCTCTTAGCACTGGTCTCATGTGCTGGATGGCTCTGAAGTGAATCAAAAATAAGCCAAACATTTCCTCTGTCACATGTGATCCTGGTGCGGGAGACGGGCTGTAAAACACTGAAGCACAAACCTTGCTGCGGAGGAGTGGGAAGGGGAAGCTAATTGGGTCTGCATGCAGGTAAATGTTTCCTGAGATGAAAGGATCAGATTCATGCCATCTGACAAACACCCCCGGAGCATGTGCATATGTGCACACACAGCACTTCTCTGATCACCTCGTTAGAATCCTCACACAGTGCTCAGAAATAATTGGAGCTTTCATTTTTAGCACAGCTTAGATATGGGCTTATTGACCAATTTGAAATAATCTCTTGGAGCCATCATAAGTAAAATCTACATATTCTTTAAATACTGTAAAATTTGACATTGCTTCTTTAAAATAAATATATCAGAATTAGATGCTGCGTGAGCCACACGACGTTTTTCTCTAGCTGTGTTTGTGCAGAATGATGTAACACTTTTTCTTTTTAAGGACTTCTGTGAAATATTTACTGATGCTGTTCACTAAACATACACACTGCATTTTTTCCTCTAAAATCACAGAATCACAGAATGGTTGAGGTTGGAAGGGACCTTTAGGATGATCCAGTCCAACACTCTACTCCAGCAGGGACACCCAGAGCACGGGGCACAGGATGGCATCCAGACGGGTTTTAAACATCTCCAAAGAATGAGACACCACAACCTGTCTGGGCAGCCTGTTCCAGGGCTGTATCACCCTCACAGTAAAGAAGTTCTTCCACATATGGGGGTGAAACCTCCTGTATTGCAATTTCATGAGCACCTGTGTGTCTATAGCTACGTCTCCTTTGGGCTGCCCTTTATAGCCACGCTCCCCACAGGGGTCTAGGCTTTCTCTTGACCCTGGTCTTAGCACTGGCCCTAACCCTAGCCCTAAGCCTGAGGTCACTAGGCTTAGTGCTGATGAAGTGGCAAAGGAGGCCTTAGCACCAGTCTGGATATAGCGCTACATTTCCTAAATATGCTAACTACATCTAGACCTTTAATAGAAAATATTGATTATATGTCACGCTGAAATAACCATTTATTAAAAATCATCCCCCAAATTCTGCTGTTTCATTGACGCTTAGTTTACACCATGAAGCTTCAGTGAAGTATCCGCTGCTGGATGCTTATTAGTCAAAGACAAGATACATTTTTTGGGAAAAAAAAGAAGTTCATTTCTGTTGATTCATTTCTTGTCCATGATTCATTTCTTAGGCTTTTGAATATTTAGTTCTCTTTTCTGTCTAAATGTGTCCATCCACTCTATGTTATTATTACTGATATACTTGCACTGGTGTGTTTTTTGGAGTCCCTGGTCTAAACAGGGCCCCGTTTTGCTGGATGGTGAGAAAAATCAGCATAAAGAACCTGCTGCAGAGGGTTTACAAATTCATTGGCAGTTGCAGTCATGCAAGATACCGAAAGCTGCCTGCAGAGCAGCAGGAAAGGTGGGTGCACGTTGGCTTTGGTGAGAGAAGGGGTCACGCTGCATCACGCAGGAGCTGCCACCGGGTGCCTGGTGGCAACAGAAATAGTCTGTCACCTGCCTCAGAGACAGCAGCTCTCCTCTGCTGCAAGCAGCACCTTTTTATTCATGACCATCTGATGTGCCACTTTCTAGCATGGCAGAGCAAATGTGACGTGCAATTTATCACGTCTTTTGTTTAGTTTGTTTATTTGCATTCAATTTTATGGCACTCAGAGCAGTAAATCATAACAAGGAAAAGCTTATAACACTTTAAATCACTGCCTGTTTATTGGTAACTAATCATATAGTAACTTAATTCTCATGGGTGGAAAAATAGACTGAAGGTTGATATTGATTATGCTGAACAGGTTTCATTTTTATCCGTGATAACGACGAGATTCTGCAAATATGCAGGTAGGGACTATGACTAGCTCTTCAATTCGACTCTTTGCCTGATGTCTTCCTTCCTATCTGAGCTTTTCTTGTGATCTAAACCTTCTGCAACACTCCCCAGAAGGTGCCGTGCACCAACTTCATACACACATCAGTCGCCCTGCAGCCCCTCGAAGCACAGGTTGAAACTGAGATGCGGCAGCAGCAGCATGGGGAGTCTGTAACCAGCAGGGGCAGAGGAACCGCCGGGTTTCCTTGCACGAAAGGGGCACGTGGAAGCACAGCCGTGACAGCGATGGACCCTGCTGCCCTGCTTTGGCTCTGCCCATGGGAGCAGAGAGGGCAGCAGTGGTGGCGACCACCATCTCACCCCTAGTTGGGGAGACGCAAGGGCCTGTCCTCACCCAAGCCCCCGGAAAGCCTATTGGTTTGAGGTGAAAAAGTTATGTGCAGCTGGAAGGAAGTGCTAACTGTTACTTTGAAGGAAGAAAATGTGCCCATTGTGGGCTTTTGAAGGTGACTTTGGGCTCCCGGGCCAAGGCGGAGAGGCCTGGGGATGGTGCTGCTTGTGGTGCAGCCCCGTGCTCAGCAAACAAAGGCAAGGCTGATGGTGAACTACATCATGAGTTAAACCTTACAAGAAACTAATTGCTGTGGAGTTAGTGGCCTGGCAATGCTGGGCAGCCTGTGAGCATCACAGGTGAAGAAAAGCTTTGTGGGGAGATCTAATTAAGAGCTCAAGCTTAAGCACATAAAATTACGTGTCTAGCCTGCGTGATCTTTCCACAGCTAACTTGTGCTCCCTGATCACAAAAGCACTTCCTAAAGGGGACATTGGCACCTTGTAAATCAAATGTCATATTGATTAGCCTCTAGTGACATCCTTAAAATGCCTTCATTATGTGTGTAGATTATATTTGTCAGCAGTGTTGGTATTGTGTCTCTGATGCTTTTGGTGTCATCTCTTGCCCTATGGCTGTGCTCCTTGGTAAATGCTCTTTTTAATTTGTCAGTGTCAAGAAAGATGCCAAAACCAGAGCACTGCTGATGAAGGCAAGCACTTGCTTTGGCTGCAGACATGTGCACTGCTGATCTTTTCCTGCCGCTTCCTGCTTTATCAAATGACCACATTTTTTCTTGCACACGGAAGATGGTCACCCACTGAGCAGTTACTCAGTATATTGTTCTTTCCTTGCCATTCGGGGTATGGCACAGTGCCTAGTTTCCTGCACAGTCTTCAGCCCCTGTGCTAGCTGCAGAGTTATTCGCTTCCCAGAGCCCTTTTTGTGGCATTTGAATGCCGTGTAAACACTGATGAATTTTCAAAATGAGTTAGCTCACACCCTGTAGATCAGAATATGACATAAAAATTAGGCAGGTGAGGGATCTGCTGATTTGGGGTCTCAATTAAGGTATGCAGGCACCTCCAAGTACTTTCCAGTAGATAAAACTTGCTATATCCAGAGCATGTTTTCTGAATCATTCAGTTCAGTTTGCAGCTCCACTGCTTGAATATTTGTCTATGTGCTTAACATATGACAAAAATAACTAATGAGGAAGTTCACACTAGACAGATGATTACAGATGGTCAGTGGGAGAATGCAGCATATAGTGTTTAAGAACTGATAACCATGTAAATGTAAAAAAACACGTAAAACCATTTTTGAGGGTTATTTAATCAATGATGGACCAGTGTTACAGTGTTGTTATTGCTACTTGTTCCATTGCCTTGACAAAGAAATCTGGGTGATGAACCTGATGTAAAGCTGAGTTGTGTCAGGACGAGACTGAATGAGCCTGTTCTCTGAAAGAGGCAAATTGAGTGATCAGTCATGGTCAGTGGATGCTGGAAGTCTTTTGCAGAACCATCAAAAAAGCCATTTTTTTAACCTTCTTGTGCTTTTGGTTATCTAAGACTGCAAAATATTCTGTCCTTGATTATTTAACTAAATTTCTCCTTGTTTATGCAGAATTGCTTGTGACTGGGACAAGCTGTCTTCCTGTAACGTACACCTTCTGTTCTTCCTCCACTTCGGGTAACTTGCAGCTCTGCCATTCATACTGTTTCTCTCAGGAAGAGAAAAACTTCTCCCTTCTTCACTCAACGCCTACTCAGTAATTTGTAGAGCACCATTTCAGTGCTCAGAGGACCTATACCCTCTGCTACTGCCAGGTATGCAGCTAAATACTCATTTCCAGGATGGATCTCTCACTTCCTTGGCCTTAATTCGTAATTGGAAGAAGAACAACGAGTACAAGCTGAATCCCCTCGTGCCTTGCCCTTGCTTCGTGCATGTTGCAGTTGCTTCTGATCCCTTCAGGCTCTCTTGTAGCACTATCCTTTGCACTCTCATAGATAAATAGCAGGAAGAAATTATCAGTAAACTGCCTGGGCTTCTTCATCTTTTTTGTTTGTTTGCTTTTCAGGAGCTTGAATGCACTTTCCTTGGAAAAGCAGGACAAAGCAGCTGACTACTTCAAGAGAGGTCATTGCCACTTTTCATTTCCTCCTGGAATCCTCTTTTCCTGCCTAAACCCTGACTCGCTGACTTTAAAGGCTCCCTAGAATAGGACCTAATTCACCTTCTGCTTCTAATGCAAATTACACAAACCAGACAGCTTTCCTTCCCTGCACACTGACCTTAAAAAAGAATTTGAGAGGCAAAATAAGTTAATTAGAAGCTTCTATTGTGAGGTACTCTCACATTATGATGAAGACCCAAATCCTAGAAAGGAGGAAGGAATACAGCATCTACTGTTTTGGGGTTTTTTTTTTTCCCCTTAAAAGCCTCTGAGTGACAAGACCTGAGGAGCCAGAGTTGGTTGCACCACAGCTGCAAGGGACAGATTTGCTACCTTACAATAGTAGGGCTGATGTTGCTAGAGAGATCTGCAGATCTGTAATTCTGCTCCATGCTGCAAGGATCAATGAAATGTCATTAATGGGTTTTAGTTAATAATTGACAGTTAATGAAAACCTATGTTTTTTTTTTTCTGTGAGCTCTGAGATAAAATCAGGAATGTTAACAAAGTTTCACCTTAGGAAAGGAAAAGGATAAAAAGTGTGTAGAAAAACACAAATATTGACACTAAAATTCTAGTGAGTCTCTTAATTATGAAGGTAGAAGTTGAGAAGGGCATGTATGAACTCCTGTTCACTCTGGGGCTCCCCTTGTCTATGCAATAACTCCTGGGCACGGGGGACTGTACTCTCTTTTCAAGTTATTACAGCTTTAGAGTAGCATTTGCTGCACTGGCACGCTGTATACATAGCACGTATGGTAAGTATATAATATACATAAAAGGCAAATTAACAGAAGGAGTTACAGCAATTACTTGAATCAGAGGGATGACTTGGAAGTTCTTTTTAAGCAGAAGTAGGCTCAAGTTGTGTAAATTAGATGTTATTCTATGTTGACTGATGATTCAAAGGTCTTCGAATACAGTGTGTAAATGCAGATGTAACAGATAAAGTCAAATCTGAGCCCAGTAAACTGGAATAGTCAGAATATCACACTGTCATAAATCAATAGTTTGTTGAAAGTCTGGCTTTGCTTATGTTTGCCAGCATTTATCTCCACCCCGTGCCTCTGCCTTTGAAGCCTGCATTCACTACACACTGATTTTTGTTTTCTCTTAAGCGCTTTCATTGACTGCCCCAGGCCATCCCATGTGCATGGGAGGAGATCTGTGCAAAAGGCTCTTTCAAATCACTCCTTTAAATTCACCTCTGCTGCTTAAGAGCAGTGGTGTGCTGCTGCTGCCTGCCCTGCTGCATATGGCCCTTGCCTTGTTACTTCTTGCTTTTCCCACCACATTCTTGGCTTCATTCTTGGCTTAAGCTCTGACTTTCAACAGTAAAGGATCTAGATGTGCCAAAAGGTGTTATGTGGGCAAGACTGGCTTTGCGTCTGTAGGCCACGGCAGCGGCCTGTGGAGATGAAAGCAGAGCGTAGTGTTGCAGCACAGAAATGGGCCTTGCAGGTTTGCCAGGGACAGTGACTCCACCGGCTCCTTGTTTGGTGTTACAGAAGAGAAAGGAGTTGATGTTGGTTCTTGATAAATTTCCTACGTGGCGTCTGATTCTCTTTATGCTTCTTTTCTAGGGAGTTGTTTAATTGGGCCTATTTAGACTGTAGCGTAATGTCAAGCAACAGCATGTATGGATAGCGTGTAGTATTGCGGCGTGACATCTATTGACAGCGTGTGCTCTGCTGAAATAAACCTTTGCTCTGTGGAGACCAATCCACGTTTAGACACTGTGAACAAGCCCCTTTTCTCTGAGCAGAGATGCCGATGCCAGGCTGTCACTGCCACGCAGCACTGCTTGGGGATATTAGCTTGACTCTAAGAGCAGTGCAGATGTTCAGCAAGGTGTTGGGCATTCCCAAAGCTAACATAATGTCTACCAGCTCAGGAATCTCTGCAGTTCTTTGCTGCTCACTGAAGGCTTATCCCTAGATTCCCACTGGCAGCATTCCCTTCCAGCCTATAATTCACTCTGAGGAAACTTTGGACATAAAAAAACATGTTGCAGGCAGAAGACAAAAATGTTGTGCAGACTGAAACTACTGAATGAGGTCTGGATTGGGCTGCAGTTACATCATTCCCCAGAGTGGAACATAGTAATTACTTTACAGTGCCCATCCGCAATGGAAAGGATAACGCTAACAAGGTTATATGGTTTGGGCAATGGAAAAAAAAAATAATTGCAGTGATTTTAAAAGTAGGCACAATACATTTCTCAAAACTGGACGGCTCAGGGCACTGAGATTTGCTTGCCTTTGCAAGAAAGCCTCAGACTAATGACTACCAGCCATTGGATCAGTTTTGTGTCATGTCCAAAATACAATTTGTTGAACAATGAAACCACAGGCTGCCTCCTCCTCCTGTCTGGGTTGGCCCCGGGCCATGGTCTTGGGTTGTACATTGCCAGCTCATACCAGCTGGGGCTCTAGACTATCATTTGCTTATTCATCAGATTCCAAGGGAAAAATAAAAATAGTATTTAGCTCTCTTAGGGCTCTCTACAGAAAAATAGAAGAGTCTCATCTTCATTTAAACAGAGAAGAAGTCTTCAAGCCAAAGCCTTGAAATTTTGGTGTCTGAAAGGAGGTAACTTAAAGCTGATCTTAAAGCTGTTCTCCTAAAACTGATAGGAACTTTATCAGTAACTTTAGTGGATGTAGGATGAACTCCAAATTCAAATAAAGCCCCTTTATAAAAGTGGAATGGTGGTGTTCAGAGGAATTCAGCATCTCACTACTTCTACCAGTTTAGCTCTGAATTGATTATTTTTCTGATGGTAAATAAAGGCTGAAGCCAGTTTGGGCCCTTACTGTGCTCTGTACAGAAATACCAGTGGGAAGAACTTGCAAAATGCCCAGGTTTTCATAAAAGCAGCTGCTTCTTGCTGAAACACCCTCAGCAGGGGCAGGGGAGAGCGGTGTCCTCCAGGACTGCCTCTGCATTAGTCACGTTTGCTGCCCTGTCTGCCAGGTTCCCAGCAAGCCCACAGCCGCCTTAACTGGCAGTGCTGCCTATTGCTGCCCTTATCAAATCCAGGGAATGTAAGAAGCCCTTTGGGCTCCCACCTGGGCCCTCATAAGGGAGGCTGGAGCACAGCCCTGGCTTTGCGGCATCCCATAGCATCGCGCCATCGAGAGGGACAGAGTTTCAGCTGGGGCTTTGCTGGTGTTGAGCTGGGTCGGGGCAGCGGGAGGGATCCCACTCTACAGCCAGGTAATCTCTGTAGTTAGTTCTTCCCCCCAAGCAAGTTTTTGGGTGTATTTTATGCTGCTTGCTAATAACTTAAGAAAAAAGCTTATATTTAAGAACCAAGTGGAAACGAGGTGACTGCGCAGCCCAAGCGGTGCAGGTGGATGTGCGGCCGCCTTGCCGCGTTGCGTAATGGTTTGGTGCCATCTACAGTGTGAAAGGGGTCTTGAAGACCATGAAATATCAGAGACTTAAATGACAAGCAAAATAATACACTACTCAAAAAATTTATGTAATGATTTTAAAACAAGGAAAGACATGGTTAAAAAGCCAGGCAAATATAATCAGAAGCTTGGTATGTATTAAGGAAGATTTTACGTAGTTTAGTAAGCTCTACACTTCGAAATATGCTGCATTTCAACATAGATTGGTGTATTCATATATTACAGGATTTTTTTCTCAACCCATTTATTTTTTGCTGTCCTTGATCAAAGTGAATTTAAAGTAAATGGCAGATTAAAGAGTCACCAGATGCCCTTCATGCTGGGGCTTATGCAGCTGCCTGCCAACTCTGGTGTCACTGGTAAAACTCACATAGACTTCAAAGGACAGAATCAGGCCCTGTCAGATTAATTTTCTGTTGTGGAGCTTCTCTTTTTAGTGCATTCAGTGCAACCCTAGAAGCATGTCATGCTTTTTCAAGTGCTGCACTTTTGACCAAAACACATGAACATTTATTGCCCCTAACTAATCCAGCAAGGATATCTCCCCTGTCTGACTCCGTGAATCAAAAGGGGATTTTTTTTCCCACGTAATGATCAGTTGGATCATTCACTTTCTCCCCTTGTGCAGTCTTGCAGAGTTGAGCCTGGCTGCTTTTTAGGCTTTGTACATCGTAAGCACAATTTGTGCTGTAGAGTTGGTTTCTGACCACTGGAAGGGAGTATCTGCTAAGCTTTTACAGATGCGAGGTCAGGCTCTGAGTCGTTGCAAGAGCAGCTTCCCAATTTCTGCAGTATCTGAATGCCCAAGTGGAACCTAGAGCAGTGACCTCCGTGAGGCACTGCCAGATAACGACTTCTCCATTTGCCATTAATGATATTCTAAAATTAAATGGGTTTGCAATTAGGACCTGAAACAGCAGACTCTGATCTCATGATCCCTTTCAAATCCCTACCCCCATCTGCAGAGCCTCACTTCTCTCCTCTTTCTCCTTTTCTTCCATTTCTCTTCAGTATTTTTAAGTCTATGAAGTTCATCTAGATCCCTGTTTTCTTCTGTCACTAATATTATTTGCATTGTTCTCAGTGCAATACAATGCCAAAATCAAGAACATAATTTCTCCATGTGTGCACACTACATAGAACAGATTTGTTAAATGTTGAAGAAGTTTTCAAGTACGAGCAGGCATATTGTTAGGTCCATGCAGAAGTACGTGCCTTCAATACTAATTTTTCTTCCAGAAAGAAAGAAGCTGTAGGCAACCAAGTATTGCCTCAATGCACAGGGCCAAAGGATACCTATAATTAACTATTTTTGTTTAAAACTTAATGGTGACTTGAGTGTTACTAAATCTGCTTTGGTAATGCTCCTTCTTGAGTAACATGTAGATGAGTCACTTGGGGACATGGTTTAGTGGGCACAGTGTTGAAGGGCTTACGGCTGGACTCGATGATCTCAAAGGTTTTTTCCAACCATAATGATTCTATGATTCTGTGTATTCTGGATTAAAACATACAGCATGCGATTCTGGCATCTGGTTCCTTTCTCCTTTCTCTATGCCTGTTATTCAGGAGCAACTTGGTTGAGTTGAGGAAGCTTTTCCCTTTAAAATTGCAGTGAGGATGAGCCCTGCAGTCCCCAGGTGGCAGTGTTTGCACTGCAAAGCCACAAAATGCTCCCGTTCAAGATGGATATGGTAGGAGTTATCCATGTCCCTAGGTACCGTGCTCCCTTTGGCAGTGACTCTGGGAGTCAGCTTAGACAAGGGCCTTTGCTGCGTTCTCAAAAATGCCCTTTCAGCACTTTTCACCCCTAAACTGCTTCTAAGAGTCCTTGCAGTTAAAACAAATGTGTTAATAAGAATCACAGAATCACAGAATCCTTAAGGTTGGAAGGGACCTCTAGAGATCACCCAATCCAACCCCCTGCTCCAGCAGGGTCACCCAGAGCACGGGGCACAGGGTGGCATCCAGGCGGGTTTGGAAGATCTCCAGAGAAGGAGACTCCACAGCCTCCCTGGGCAGCCTGTTCCAGGGCTCTGTCACCCTCACTGTTAAGAATTTTTTCCTTAAGTTCCTCTGGAACTTTTGGTGCTTCAGTTTGTGGCCATTTCCTCTAGTCCTATCTATCTAGTGGCCACCACTGAAAAGAGGCCACCCCCTCCTCCTCACCTCCCTATAAACACCTCCCTTGAGGTGTTTATACACGCCGATCAGGTCCCCCCTCAGCCTTCTCTTCTCCAGGCTGAAGATGCCCAGCTCTCTCAGCCTTAAGGTTCCAAATGAAAACCTCATGAATTTATGTTAAAATGTATCTAGGTGGTGACCTTCCTAGAAACACATTTTAGAATAGTTATCTATTTGCAAATTGGAATATATGTTACTAGACATTCCAAAAAGTGGCTAAGAAGCATCACCAGGAAAATATCAATATTCTGTTATATTCGTTGCTGATCTGCAATTTAGGGAAAAATAGAATATTCTTGATATCAGGTATATTCAAAACTATCAAGTGTATTTAGCTTTTTGAAGGAAGATTTTATAATGTATCTGAGAAATAGAAACAGGACCTTGATTTCTTCCAAAATATAAATTTAGGGCAGGAAAATTAAAATATTTGAAGCTGAGAAAACTTAAAATTATTCAGAGATGACATCAAGAGTTTACTTGTGTCAATATTTGAGGAGATCAGGGAAAATAAAATAATGGTTAACATTTATCTCCCTGACAATGTCATTGTTCATTACATTTTATCAACACTGAAAAAAGTACAGATTTGTAGCTTAGTGATAATGAGTCCTGAAAGCTATTTGTCAAAGAAGTTGCAGCATATTTCATAGTTATGTAATTTAATAAAGTATGTCATCTACTGCAAAATAGGCGAGGAGGCAATCTGGCTGTAAAGTGCAATGATTTCGGGTCTGTATCGTGTGTTTGTCATATGAAGCGCTGGCCATAGGAGGAGAGAGGGTCTGGAAAGCGTTGAGCTGCACCTCCCTGAGTAGTTTGACAAATACTACTTACTGCTGTGCAAAAACACTCAGACTGGCCCTAAACGTCATGTGTAGCACTGCTGAATGCAGAGGGCTATGACAGTGCAGATGATGTGTTTGACTTTACGGCTGAATAGCAGGAGGTTTGTTAGAAAAGTAAGTTTTATCTACCGTTCCAGTCAACCCACATAAAGCTGTAAGGTGGCTGCCAAGCCTTGGGAGGTTAATGAGAGTAGCTGTTGCTGCTGTAGGGCAGTGCTTGATGTGTTTTTGAAACAAGAGCAATGCTAGGGGGGTCTATGCAAAAAAAAAAAGGTGGTTGGAAGATGACAGGAAAATCTCGGTTTCACTTCTGAAAGTTGCAAATCCTCACAGCTGTAGAGAAAAGTAGAGTTCATATAAAGCATGAACTCCAAAAGCAGAATATCTGAAAAATAAGAGAAGAGCCTGAATACTGTTATTTTAAAATATCTCAGGGCTGCCCATCTAGAGCAAGCTCTTGATGTTGGAGAGTCCTTCTCAGAATTTTTGGTTGTTTAGGATTATTATTAGGATTATTTACTGCCTATTCAGTTGACATTGCTGAATGTAAATCAGTCTTTTGGTCTCTAATTACTTTAAATATATTTATTTAAGACTGAAGTATACAGATTTGGTTGATCTAAATAACAAATGAAAATCTGCCTGGATCATGTTGGCCTATCTTATTTGGTATTGTGGGTGAAACCCTCACTCAGCAGAGTTCACGCGAAAGAAATTAACTCAAGTTAGTAGAAAGGCCTTTTACAGCATATTATACTAAGGGGTCTGGAATGCATGTGGAATGCAAACATTTTTTACAGTTCCTGCAAGGGTGATCTTTCATTTCTCATTGAACATATAGGAGAAAATATATCAGATATGAGAAAATATCACTAAACTTCATTCAGAAGAGGGCTTCTCATTATGAAAATGAGCCTTTTTGAAGACAAACAAATGATTAAATGATAAAAAAAAAAACCTTTTAAACAATGTTTAAAGCTCTTTTGACATAAAAACATTTTATAAATTTTATCAAGTTTTGATTTTATCCGTTTATTCCTCTCTCTTTTCAGCCCTTCAGTGGAGAAAAGGAGGAAAAGTGTGAAAGAGGAACATGCAAATAATGAAATGTTTGCCTCTCTGCATTCTGGCTGGAGGAAACTCTGCATAAACTTGGCCAAATGGACAGCTGTTTCTCCATATCCATATTATATGAAAAGACACTAAGTGAATTTTCTTCACCCTGGATTATATACATTTGTCTACATTACTATATGAATGAAAAAAAACAAAAAGAAACCAAAGAAAAAGAAACCAAACTGCATTCACTTTGCTTATGTTTAAATGATTACACTGAAGTGATGCCGGACAGAATTTAACTCCTAGTTAAATGCAAATAGTAAATTATTCGATTAAGGCATACATACGTTTATAGGCCCATTTATTTGTTAACACTCCAACAGAGAGCAAGTCACTGATGGCTTATCCAGTGCTCTAATGTGAAGAGTAATAACAGGTCACAAGGGAAGAACAGCCAACCCTCGTAGTCATTTTCCCAAGTAATTGCACTCAGGAGCGTTCATTACTTCCCAGCATTTTCCCTATAACTTTGTCTAGGAAACTGTCCAGAACTTCTCCGAGACTTTAGTAATTCTGCATGCAAACACTCTGAGTGAGTATGAAAAACCTCTTGGCAATAGAAAATACAGAAATAAAAAAGGAGATACATTACAAGAAATGCACAAGGAATCAAATAATATGGAAAAAAAGTCAGGTAAGTGAGGACCTGTAAGTCTTTTTCATTATTGAGTCTGTTCCTCAGAACTATATTTATTGTATGTCTATCCAACATCTTTCTTCTGGGCAAATTCTGTGCTTGTTACACACCCACTAAAATATTGAGTGAACAGGGAGGATTCACAGGAAAAAGCCCGTAGTCTATTCCTCCATAAAATGGAGGAATTAAATTTGGTGAGAAAAAAACTCCCACAGAACTGGTAAAATATGTGCCAGACATGCCTGTTTAATCAGTGATCCACTATTGTTTGTTTGTGTAGATCGGTACTCTTTGCTTTTCACACCTTGATAACATATTCTACACATTGTCAAAAAATTTAAACTGCTGCTCTCACCACCACCACCGCATTGCAGGCTGTCTTGGAGAAGAGCTTGGAGGATATTTTCTCCTGAAAAGCCTAGAGAAGGATCTCATAGTTGCCTGCTTCAAGCTTTGGTAATTAAAGGCAGTAGAAAACACGGAAGAAATTAATAAAATATATTTAGACATAAATCAACATGGAGTTTAGGAAGTTGTGCTTTTATTGAAACTAAGTAAACATATTCATATGTTTGCATATAACAAGCACAAATTCATCTAATAAAAACACTCGTAAAGAAAGTGGTCCAGTTTGCAGCTGAGGGGAGGGTTATTTACGTTCCCATCTGCTAACCTCCAAGTGCAAAAGTAATGCATCTTTCACAGATGTGCTTACACTGCCAAACATCTGACTGCTGTTGCTGACAGCTGACTTGTTATAAGCCAGCTCCAGTTTCCAAGTCGAGCTGCAAAGCTAGCATGGTGCTAATGCTGGACTACGAGATCCTAAACTTGGGCTAGAGCCCCACCACCCAACTCTACAGCCTCCATCCAGCTGAGTGTGGGGCTGAGGACACGTTCTCCTTGTGCTTGTCCAGCTTTGTTCTTACACCATCTCCTATCTGAAACTCATCACATATTTTTTTTTTTCCTTTGTCTGTAATCTTGTCACACATTCAGCTTTGATTCTGGACCCAGATAGGTGGCTTGATGTTACCTGACCATCTTTCCCCACTATGGAAGTCTGGAATCCCAGCTGGGCTCTTCATATCCTGTTTGCACAACTGAATTAGCAATGTTTTAGATAAGAGGTGGAGGAATATTTTCTGCAGTGAGGTGCAGGTAAATGCTTTGATTGAGGCATCAGTCATTTATTGGTCAGGTCTCTCTGTGGAAGAAGGTGGAAAATTAACACAAGTGTGGGAAAATGGGAATTGTAGACGGCGTATAATTTTGTGTGCAGAAAAAAATGTTTGAAGAGGCACATGCAGTGTGAACATAGGAAATGGAAAGGAGGAATTTGAAGGCTCTAGAAGCGATGGGGACAGACAGTTTTCCCGTTCTGTCTGTCAGGATCAAGAGCAGAGACAGATCTCTCCCACATGCCGGGCTCAGCAGCATCGCTGGGGGAGCTGGTGGGAGGAGGCTGCAGCCAAGCAAAGGTTTCTTTCCCATACAGAGCAGGCGCACACACACTCTTGCTGTTGCTGAGGACAGCAGCTTCCCAGTAGATTTGGGGTTGTGTTGATGCTTTATATACTTTTATATAATTTATAAAGGGACCTGACTGTCAAGAAGAAAGACTCCTTTGCTGAAAAGTGTTCAGCACCCTACAGCCTTTGAGCAGTAAAGAGAAGGCAAAGAGCTGCAAAGCCTCTCCCAGCAGTAGCTGCTATCTGGACAGAATTCCCCAGCTGGGCTCTCCCCTCATCTGGATAAAATGGTGGGCCCTGTAACGAATCAAGGATCCCGACTCTTCCGCTTTGGGTCTGTCGGTTGGAGCAGCTGCTGCATCCACAGCCATCCACCCAAGGAAAACGTGGGACTGCTGGTGAGTATCTCTTTGTGCTCTCACCTCTTCCCTCACTCATAGCTTGGACATAAATCTCAGTCTTCTTCTCACTCATCCATGTAGTATTTAAAATAGAAGTTGTCTTCAGACCCCTCCCTCTAACAGAATCCAGTTCTCCCCAAGAACTTCCTTGCATTCCTCACAAAAGTTCCTCACTTCCCATCTCCAAGAAGACAAGCTCATTCACAAGGAAATACTTTTACAATGGCCTAAAGACAGTTATGGAACAAAATCCCCTTTCCAAAGAATGGCTTTTGAGTTCTGATTACATTCCCCAGACCTACTCCACTATGTGGCTTTATAAGACATAGCCCTCATAAGTAATTTGTTAGCAGCAACTCCTAGTGCTGGTGGCTACTCAAAGTTCTCGTATTTGATTAGTGGTGCGCTGCACTACTGCAACTTTCAGCAAACAACATTGTTTCTGCAAAGATTTTAGTCATAAAAAGCTCATTTCTTTGGCATAATACATACTAGAACTTTAGGAAAATAATAAATTTGCTTTTTTTTTTTTCCTGAATGTTTCTAAATATATTTTGTGTATGTGTGTGTCTGTGCATGTTATGCACTAAGATTTTTTTTCCAACTGACATGGATTACTAGTGCTTTTAGTCCAAACATTTAATATAATCCTCAGTGGATTATATTTCATTTAGAATCTGTCACGTTTCTAGGATTATAGCTGTATAAATTTAATAATATTAGATAATTTGGCTGGCATTAGAGTGCTTACCCTAGGAGAATTCCAATTCATTTAGCTTTATTTAACCTTGTTTCCTTTAACTTAGGAGACTATCATTGGATTCTCGGCGTTTTCACTGGCAGTTCTTGGACCAGCTGGATGGTTCCTGTCCCACCTTCCAAGCTATAAAAAGAAATAGAAGACACTCTTTCCAAATAAAGATCTGGAGGCTTAGATATGCTGTAAATATTCCCAACCTGGAATCTCTTTAAAGGGTGAATGTGGGCTTGAGTGTCATTGTGAAACAAAATGATTAAAAAATAAGTTCAGGTTTTATGGGCGCTACCTTCTTTCTATATGAAAAAGAATCCAAATATGGAATATGGCTGAAGTTCCAGTTTTGCAAAATGTAGTGTTTGTAGACTATTATTTGTCCTGTGGGACAGTTACAGGTCAGAAAGGTAAACACATTTGCAGATAGTGTAAAACTGTACCCTCATACAAAACGGTATAATGATACAAAAATATCTTTCCAAATATGTGCTTTTCTACCACAATAAGTATTTTTGTTATGTTATGATTGTCATAGGTTTTTTTTTTTTTTGTATTTACATTTGTGATATTGGAAAGATTTTGTAAGGTGTGCTCTTTATAAGGAACGCTATGATGAATATTTAGAAGTCTAGACTATATTTTAAATGAGGAAGATTAATAATATTAAATATGATACTATAGTATGGTATTATACTGTGATATTATTCATGTTATGAAGGAACACCTTTTAATAAGCTCATGTCTCCCTTGAAAAATATGAAGTATTAATCTTTCCTGATGCCTAAATATTAGTAGCATATAATTTATAACTCCATTAAACTGTAAGACAATTCACAATAAAATCAAAGCAGATTCTGAAGGGTTTTAAATTATTTTTTTTTCAGTTAAGTAGAAAAGTACATTCTTGCTGTACTTCTGAAGTATGATTTTCATGCAAAATGTTTGAGTTCTCCTCAAATCTTAAACCATAATTAGAGTTTTTAGAGTGGGAATGAAGGCACCTTGATAGCTTAAAGAAAGTGGCAGTGCTTTATTTCTCACAGCCCAGTTTGAGGTCCTGTTACATGTGTGGAAGGTTTCCCACAGATTTTAATGAGTTTTGGATGGAGATGTATATTTATGGTATTCAGAGGAAAAAAAAATGCCAGTAACTAATATAGCTGGGCAAGTAGTCTGTGAAACATTGTTCTTGCATCCCGTAAGTATATGCACTGAAGTCGATTAGTCTGTTTTGCAAAATCCTTTGTAAAAGATTGTTTTCTGTTTTAAACATTTCAATGTACCTACTTATGCTGGGTAAAGCACTTAATTTTGTTATCTGTTTCTTACCTGATAGTAACTAAATAAATCAGTAAGAGAAGACATGGTTCAGTTGTTGTATTTGTCCTTTTAGATTAATAAATAATAAAATGATAATGAATAATGAGCTTGCCTGGTTACAGTGAGTACTCAGGATATGTGAGTGGAGCAGTGGGAATTTTACTTGATGAAATTCAGTAAAAAGCCAGTCAGTTTTTCACTTTTGGCAATTGCATTTCCAAGGACCCTACTTGCATCACACCGGGTACCCCAGTGCTGTGTTTCCTGTGAGGACATGAGGGGAGCACTTTGCAAAGAGGGGCAAAACTCTCTCAAGCAGCAGGTGGATGAGGCCTTTGAAGGAAAATCCCTGCTGTTTCTCAGGGTTTATCCACGTCAATGGTTTGTGTTTCTCGCAGAGGTACCAGAGCTGGCCTGGGCCTGGCTGCCGGCAGTAGTGCCTAATGGTAAATGGCCAAAGCCTGTGTTTCCACAGAAACATAATGACAGCCACTCTGGCTCAGACAAGAGGTCTCGGGTTTAAATGAAACTTCGCAATATCTGCATGGCCTGAGGGTATAGTTAAGTGCAGCAGTACAGCTATATACTAAATTGTTCATTCCAGCTCTGAGTAATAGAAGAAGCAGCATTAATGCTGCATTTCAACCAGCTGGTTGCCTCTCCCCAAGCAGGATGGTCCAGGTGAGGTCTCACTATCCCAGCAGTATTCAGCTTATGGTGCATAGACTTACTGGATCTGCAAAAAAAGGTAACTGGGGAAAACAACCAGTTATCAAATTTGCTATAAATTGCTCAATACCTCTGCTGGAACATTTGTAAGGCTGGGTAGATGCGCAGCAGCTTTGCTGCAGGTTGCCCCATGGGTGCACCTCTTCCTCCCAAAGCCCTAGTCTGTGACAGACACTTCAGGTCACCTTTGTTACCCCCAGACGCCCATCTGGAGCAAGCTCCTTTGGTGCCTTGGTCTGCAGGAAGGACTAGCTAGGTGATTTTGAATCAGATACAAGCATAATACCTAGCACACCATTTACACACTAAGTGCTAGGATGCTCACAGACTTGGGGCTTTCTGTGTTACTTGCTCTGGCAATACTACCAATGTGCAGAAATAATAAAGTGAAAGAAGCTTCTTCCTCTGGGTTTCCTGTCATCCCTCTCAGTGTCCGATCTGTGACAAGGCTGTGATGATCTGGTAGGTTTAAGAAGGCTTTTCTTTTTTTTTAATTAAGTTTTTTCCCTATAAGTTTTGAAGTTTTACTAACACAACAATAAACATTTTCTTTAGCCCTAGAGATGGTTGGCATGGACAGTTCTGCACAATTTTGAGATTACAGGCAATAAAAAACTCAGGTTATTGAAAGGGGATCTAATTCAAACAGAGTGGCACTAATTTTCATAAATATGTCATAGGAGTTGGCATTAATGCTGTGTCTCTTAGTGCGGTTAAGCAAATTCTGATTTTATAATAGTCCTGGTATATGCTCATCAGGTTTGTGCTAATTTTCCATGCAGGTCACCACTCATTTCTGTAAACTCCACTGCTATGGCAACAAATTATGTAATTTGTTCTTTTAGAGGATAATGAGATTACTCTAGAATAGTAATTGAAGACATTTATCAGAGTTTTTTTTTACTCTGACAGATACTGACAAATGTAATAATAAAACCAACATGCAAGGAGCTAATGGAGCTAATTCTCAGAATTAGAAGAAAATTACAGATTTGTAAAGACAACAACTGCATTTCCTAGTAATGATTTTACCCTGAAGTGTTAATTATTCTATTTTGCGGAGGGGAAAAACAAATACTAACATCACAGGCTAGTTATGCTGTTGGGTTCACAGTACTAGCAACGAGGCCTAGAGCCCTTCACCACTCAATCCCTCATTTTAAATCAGCCCGAGTCACTGATGACTGCAATGCATTTGTCATAAGCCACATGGCAAAGCTGATGTGTGCTGGTGGCTTCTGCCAAGCTTCTGATCACATCATGATCACGTCTACCATCACTGCTAATGTTGTTCTGTTCTGTTCAGTGTAGTTTGAATGGATCCTGCTATACTCTACCTTTTCCTGTCCTATTTTTATACTATCCTACTTTATGTCTTCCTCTTCAGAATAGGTAGGGACTCTCCCACAGGAGAGGGAATATCATGATTATCACAAGGTTATGTTCTTTTTTCTTTCACCCTATCTTAAGGGGAAAAAATGTGCAGAGTATTTCAATTTTGCTCTGTTGATTTTTCTGTACATATCACTGAGTGTTGGTAACCCCGCAGGCATGACAACAAGTTCTCCTTGCATTTGTAAATCTCAGCCCAGGGACCAAATTTTGAGATTCTTCTCCTGGGGTGAAACTCTCCCACTGCAGAGTGCCAGTAAAAGACCTCAGCACCTGCACAAGCCGACTACTGAGTGCTGAAGCGATGCACAAACATGATGTTACTCTCCTTCACTGAAGTGATTTTCTGTGCACAAGAAATCCTCTCCTGGCTAGGGTGTTTTGGCTGATGCTGGTTAACCCAGGAGTCTGAGGAACAGCTCTAGAAATCGTCTCTTAATATGAGGTTTAAAGCCCCCATCAAAATGCAGGTAATGACAAACTCACGTCAGAAATCACATGCAGGTTTCAAATAGTATCAAAGTATTGGCTTAAACTACATGGGCTGTCTTTGTTTTGTCTCATTTGGTTCAAAATCTGTTTATGCTGCCTTTTAGCCTATGAATGTCAGGCAAGAATGTACTTTTATTTAAAATTCATACAGATATTCAGGTAATTACCTGACTGAAAGCTGGACTTCGAAGGACAACACCATGAGAACATATCAAGAGTTGATAACAGTGAATATCTCTGTGTAAAAACACATAAATATATACTTATATATCGATACATAGACAGATGGGTTTATACACAGGCACATGCTTAATTTCATTTATGAAAAGCTATAGTTCAAGGTAGGAGAGATTAAAATTTAATATTTTCAGAAACGATTACCTTTCTAAAAATAGATTTTTTAATGCTTGGAGATTAAAAACAAACAAACAATGCTACATTTTGTCTCTTTGCTCAGAGCTTAATATTTGAAAACTTAATTCAAACAGACCGGTCACATAAATAACGAATTAACCTCTGGAAGAGTTATATTCTTTTTTTCAGTATATTTCACTTAAAATATATTGTGCTTGCAGTTCTCACTGTTATTCTCTTAAAGTTATTAAGTTAAAACCCAACACAAAACACACAAACAGTGGGCTCCATGTCGCTTCCAAGCCTTATCATCTCCGTATCCAGAAGAACACAAGAAGGGAAGCAGGGGCAGGGGACCCCGGAGGAATGCAGAGGCAATGTCCAAATCCAAAAGGACGGGTTAGTAAAGCTAAAGCCCACCTGGGGTTGAATGTGGTGAGGGATGTGAAGGGCAACAAGAAAGCCTTCTAAAGGTACATCAGCAGAAAAATTAGTAACACTAGGGAACATGCAGGCCCACTGCTGAGCGGGACAGGGGCCTGGTGGCAAAGCATGTAGAAAAGGCTGAGGTACTCAATGCCTTCTTCCCATTGGTCTTTACTGGTAAGGCTTGCCTTCTGGAATCCCAATTCCCTGAGACCAGTGGGAAAGTCTAGATCAAGGAAGACTTACCCTTGGTAGAGAAGGATCAGATTCAGGAACATTTAAGCTAGCTGGATGTACATAAGTGCATGGGACCTACAAGGTGCATCCATGTATGCTGAGGGAGCTGAGCAAGGCCACTCTTATCTTTAAAAGGTCAAAGTTATCAGGAGAGGAACCTCCTGACTATGACTGGAAGGAAGCACATGTCACTACTATTTTCAAAAGGGGCAAGCATGAAGATCTGTGGACTGATAGGTCAGTCACTCTCACCTGGATCTCTGGGTGGAAGAGGGAGCAAATAATCCTAAAAATCCATTTTCAAACATATTAAGGACAAAAAGGTGATTGGGAGTAGTCAGCATGGATTTGTAAAGGGGAAATCATGCCTGACCAACCTGACAGCTTTCTGCAATGAGATTACTGGCTTGGTGGAAGAGGGGAAAGAAGTAGATGTTGTTTATTTTACTTTAGCAAGGTCAATGCTGTTTAATATCTTCATTTATGACCTAGATGATGGGACAGAGTGCCCCCTCAACAGGTTTGTAAACAATATGAAAGTGGGAGGAGTAGCTGATACACCAGATGGTCATACTGCTATTCAGTGGAAATTTGACAGGCTGGTAAAATGGGAAAAAAAAAAAAACCCTCCTGAATGTCAAAAAAAAAGTAAATGTCCCACAACTCAGGAAGAATAATTCCATGCACCAGTCTGGACTGGTGGCTGAGAAGCAGCTTTGCAGAGGAGGACCTGGGGGACAGCAAATTCAACATCATCAAACAGTTGTCCCCTTGGGGCAAAGAAGACCAACAGCATCCTGGTGTGCCCTGGGAAGAGCATCACCTGCAGCTCTGCACTGCTGAGACCACAGCTGGAGTGCTGAATCCTGCCCTGACCGCCAGTACAAGAAAGACAAGGACATGCTGGAACGAGTGCAGCAAAGGCTGTGCAGATGGCTAAGAGCTAGTGGTGTCTGACATGTGAGGAGAGGCTGAGAGAGATGGCATGTGTTAGCCTTGAGTAGGGAAGGTTTGAAGCAGGAGAGAGGGGCTTATCAGTACGTATAAATACCTGATGGGACGAAGTAAGACAGAGACAAACTCTTCTCAGTGACAGGATAATAGGCAATGGTTACAAACTGGGGTGCAGGAAATTCCATTTAAATGTAGAAATCTTTCTTTAGCATGAGGGTAGCCAAACCTGAAACAGGCTGGCAGAGAAGCTGTGGAGAGTCTATTGCTGGAGGGAATCAAACTCGACATAGCCCTAGCAACCTTCTCTAGCTGCTGCTCTGAGCAGGGGAGTTGGATTATATAATTTCCAGAAGTTCCTTCCAACCTCTAATGTTGTAATTTTGTAAAATTTCCACTCATCAACTCAGAAAATAACAGCTTGTTCTTTTCCTTTTCCTCAGTTTGTATTTAAGTTTTCCATTCTCTGTTCGTTTATTGTTGAAATTATGTTCTTGCACTAATGACTTGTGGACTTCAGAGCTTGCAGCTTTTATGTGTGTTCTTAACTGAATGCATGCAGAGGTAAAAGCACATAGACATAAATCTAAGCTGTTTAAAACTGTTTCCAGTAAAGCACTGTACACATTTTATTAGATAAACCCATAAGGATCTTGCTGAGCAATGGTGTCCTCTATAGCACACAGACATGAAAAATGTCTCTGAGGGCCACGTTCCTGCATTTGTTACTTCTTGGTGTTTCTTCACAAGCCAAAACATGAGTGTCTATACTTCTATTAATAAACCAGGCAATCTATCAAAGAGTTTGATCAAATAACAGATAAATTGAATTAGGATTTATGTAGGATTTCGGCATTGTTTAGCATGTGCAAAGACTCTTAAGCAATAGTTTGCTTTCATATACCTAAACTATACACTGAACTATGTAGGACTTTGTACAGTTAATGGAGGCATAACTGCAATTTTCACAAATTTAAAGCAAAGAAATTTTACATGATAAATGGAATTTGTATTTTTTCCATGTATTGCTTCATCAGCTTGAGAGTTTTTAATAGACTCACTCAGTAAGTGAATGTGTGGTATGTTTTAAAAGATAGATATGGGATTTCAGTTCCTCTCCGTGCAGCTAGTTCCCTACTACTCTCTAATGAGGAACAAAGCAGTTCAGCATGATTTGCTGCACCAACAGGCAGAGACTCATGATAAAGATGAAAACTCTTCCGTGCCTGTTTGAACAAGGTCTGTAAGCCATCTGCCTGTATCTTCAGCACTTATGTGCTGTGTTGTGAGGCCTACGTTTGAAGGGCTTGTAGCTCCAAGTGTCCTTCCCGGACAGATGATAAAAATCAATAAACAGAAAGGCTTTCCTTGACTTTGGTAGAGGTTGGATCAGATATGAAATATTAGTTTCCGACAAGAGAGTGAATACAAGCACAAGCAGTTTCTGCCTCCCCTTGTTCATGTAGTCTTTTGCAGGATCTTGCAGAGAGATCAACAGATAGGAGTGAGCCATTGTCCAGGCCCACTACTCTTTGAGTACTATTCAAGTAGTACTCTAAGAAAGTACTATTCAAAAAAAAAAAAAAAAAAAAAAGACAATTCTTCTCCCACTTCTCCCACTTAAGTGATGTCTTTCCAATGTTAATCAGTACTATTTTAGTTACTGCAGTTTGTTCACACTAGCCAGTGGCAGGAGTTTACACTGATTCCTCTTCCTCTTTGGGGTTTGCAAATAGAAGGGAGTGTGGAAAGAGCTGCATGAAGGTTGTGATGGCTTCAAGGAAAATGGATTAAGAGCTCTGTTTTGGGACTAATTAAGTGGTGTTGGAAAAACATTGCACATTCAGTCTTTTTAGAAGATCGCTCTAAAAAAAAAGCCAACCAGTTAAATGCCAATGACTTCAGTTCCTGTCACAGAATGAGCATCATCCCCAAATCTGGGCTGCAGTAACTTGGACTCATTGTCTTACATGACGAGCGAGAATATTTACCTACTTCTCTCCACCTCCATGGCACTGGCTTCTTTGACTATTGTGGGCCTACTTGTCTCAGGCATCCCAGCCCTCTGAGGAGAGAGAATATATTCCAATTGGCTTTGCATCTGCCAACTCTCCCATGTCCTGGCTGATGGAATCATACTGCCTCCACATATCTTTCTCAGAAGGGTGAGGATGTGAAAAAAATGAATGAGATTTAGAGAGTTTCAGAACAGAAAACCATAGCTAGCCATTAAATTCTGATTCCTAAAATGGAAAAATGAGAGAGCTGGGGAACTAACAAGATGCACATTCATGAGATAATTTCTCCGGAATGATGAGAAGAATAAGGATTTAAATTGTATTAGTATTGTACTTTCTTTGAATGCTTTCAGTCAATGCTTCAAATTAGGTTTCTTTATTTAAAAAAAAAAAAAAAAACTAGGAAATACACAGTTGCTATATGTTGTAGAAAATATTTACCCTTTTTTCACTTAGATAGCATTCAGATCAAAATCAGTATGAGGTTGGCCTATTTCTTAAATTCTTGCTTTAGTAATGTGAATTTCTTCTATAACTGAAAAGCTTTAAAGCTCTGTTTATATATTCTGTCCATGCACAATGAGTATCACTTTCCATTTTGTTTCCAGATCAACAGTATTCTGTTTCTTCTGTTTTCAATATTTAAATCGTTATTTCAATTTACAAATATACAAATATATTTCAATATATAAATATCTCAGTATGCATACTCTGTATTACTTTGGGTACCAATATACTGTATGTAATATGTTTGCATATACATATGTATACTGAAAAAAATGTTGAAAAATAGCCATTTATGTGACTTGTATTTCTTCTCAAGTAGCAGATTCCCTCTTCCTGCTCTAAGGCACCCCTAACTTTAAGGTAAGGTTATGTAAAGCACAGACTCCCTCTGCCTTTGGAAGGCAACTCGGACCTTTGATGGGCAGAATGACTCTGGAGCAAAACCGCTGGACATGCTCACAGAGGATAGGTTCCCAGCTTGAGTACCGCAGGGATATGTCTAAACTGAAGTGGGATTAGCAGGGGTACTATTTCAATTTCTGTTGCTTTTTCTCTGTAATAAGAAAAAGTCATTTTTTCATGCTTTCAATATTTCTGAAAACGTTATGTCTTTAAGCTTTTTAATGATACTTTCACATGGCAGAAGTCTACAGTTGTTACTCCTGAACGTCCAGAAGCCAACAACTATGTCTCCATACGTCAATCTGGAAGGGTCATGCGACAAACCTTGGGCTCTTGGCTCTTCAGCCATCTTAGGTTAGAAACCACGGGGGTGTCCATAGCACAGACCCCCCATTCTGCGCTTTCTGTGCTCCTTCGGACCTCAGTGCTGAAGGGAGCTGCTTTTCCTTCCCGCTCCTCTTGCTATATCCCTAGCTCCACTTGCAGAAGAAGGAAGGAGATCCTGCCTCCTTGCTTGCGGCATGAGCAGTCCCTGGGGCCTCCACAGGCACCTGGATGCTGCCTTGGCGTGGGTTCCTCACGAGGGTTCCAGCATTGCCACCACACTTGGTCCTTCCACCCCACTTCATCCTGCACCCATGGAGCCTGGGCCATTGACTAAGCTAAGGAGAGCGGACACCTTTGGGGATCTAAACTCAGCCCTCATCTCTCGAGGAAGGAAGTTAATGGCACGAGCGACCATCCCCGAGATGCTTGCAGCACTGAGAAAAGAAGAGGGGAAAATAAACAGATGGGATCATTGCACACGAAGCTGGGGAGAAGCCGCTCAGGCAGCTGAGCCCGTGCTGGAGGGAGGCTCCCTCGCCAGCCATTCCCGGCCGGCATTCCCGCCTCTCCCAACGCCCCCGGCCGGCCTCCCGGCGGCAGCGGGGCGGGCGGCGCCTCACGCAGCGCCTCGGCCTCCACGTTCCCCGCAGGGCGCCC
>VZSG01000001.1:3509510-3574795 GCA_013398315.1 Nothoprocta pentlandii
CCTCCATGTTGAGGGGCGCGGAGCCCCGAGAGGCGACATGGGGGCTGCTCCCCGCCGCCGCCGCCTCTGCCCCGGCTGCCCGCGGCGCGCAGCCCCCGAGCGCCGGCCGGGCTCCTGCTCGGCCGGTGGGCACCTCGGATGCGGGACCTTGCTGTCCCCTTGGCGCCAGCCTTGCGGCTTTTCCAGCCCCCTGCGAGCAGCCCTGCGTTTATGTAAGCCTGGGCTGCCCTGGGCCCGTGAACGCGGTGCTTGTGCGCTTGCTTTTCCCCTCGGGTTGGCGGGTGGCGTGCAGGGATGGATGGTGTTGCTATGAGACTGTTGCGCGAGCGCTGGCTCGTGGATGCGTGTCTGGCCTCCTGAGCGGAGCAGCGGCCCCCCGTCCCGTGGCCCCCCGTCCCGTGGCCCCCCGTCCCGTGGCCCCCCGTCCCGTGGCACCCCGTCCCGTGGCCCCCCGTCCCGTGGCACCCCAACCTGCACAGCGCTCAGCCCTGCGCAGTGCCGCTCTGCGCCCCGCGCCGCCCCTCGTGCCTCGGCCTCCCGAATTCCTGCCCTCTCCTGCCCCACAACAACTGCCTTCGGCATTTAGCTGCCTTTCTGCTCTTTCTCCATTCCTAATGTTTTCCTAGTCTGCTCAATTTGAGCTGCTCTTCCATATTTTTACCTGGCTGTTTTCTCTTGTCATCTCCCTGTATTGCTCAGGAGACTGCATCTTGGCTCTGCCATGTCCCTCTTGCTTGCTTGTTTTTTAAGGAGACTTTTTCTTAAAAACAGACTATAGATTTTTTTTCTTCGTAACACTTTCTTTTTCTTCTCACAGTGCCCTGGTAGAATATTAAATTAAGGGGCATAACTTGTGCTTTCTGGCCCACTGAATGGAATTTGTTTACTGATGCTGCTCCCCTGACTAGCTCTTACAGCACTGCCAAGGTCTTTGTATATTATTTATTTATTTGTATTGTGGTGGACTTCTGCAAGGGTTCTATTGCAGAATAAATGGCTACCAGGCAAAATTTCATGCCCTGACTGTTGCTCTTGCTACCTTGCTTGGCTGACAGGCAAGAATCAGAACGCCTCGGATAGGAGTCGCACGTCATAAGGGATCTGAATTTACCAGGAAACAGCAGCAAAATACCATGAATGAGGAAACATACTGATCAATACAGGGAATGAAAGGAAAGTGGGGGAGGGAAAAAAAAAAAAAAAAAAGAGGAAAAAGGCCCTGGTCTAAACACAAATCTGTGGCCGTGCAGGAACTCTTCCCACCCGACAGCTCTGGTTTTTTGATTGGTTGCATAAGCAACAGGTTAAATGATGACAAGCTGGAAAATGGTCTTGAGAAGCCTCCCTTTTTTGTCATTGCATGGATTTTGTAATAAGTAGTCACGGTGACTTCCATTATCTGGCTCACTGCAACATCATACCTGAGATGTTCTGTGGTATTCAAAGATAGTTCGAATAATTGACATTTAGTTGTGCTGACTAACATTGTGGGAATGGACTTGCCCTGTGCTTCATCAGGGCAATGGAAAAACAAGGTTGTCTTTACAGACTGTTAAGAGTTTTAAATTTGATTCAGTCAAGGCTTACAGAAGGCCTGGGGTCTTGGTTTGGTCTGTGTAGATGCTACAGAGATGCCTAGCACAGCACCATGGAGTAACCTCACTGTTTTTTTTTTTAATGATGATCCTATGACAGTGGCTAAGCACTTCCACAGGGTGACATCACTTTCTGCAGCGTGACTCTAGGTGCTCAGTAACTCGGAAAATAAGGTCATTTATGCACTTATGTATCTTCAAGGCTTGCAAGAGAAAGTGCCATCACAAAATGAAGTAATTATTTTTTTCTACATAATCCTATTTAGATTTTTTTTTTAAAATACAGACATTTGTCATCCTAGTAAAGGATATATGTCTGTCTTTAACTCTAGTAAACTGACATGCAGATCCAAAATGGGAGCAGAATTAATGAACAGAACAGACGAGTTGTGGGAAGAGGAGGGGAAAACAGATCTTTGTCAAAGTAAACTTCTTCCTCTGACCTGAAGTGAAACCCATGATGACCAAATGTTACTGTCTTGGCAGCTGTGTGGGAAGCTAGTGGTGGCAGCTCCCACAGACAGGGAAAACCTACTAAAAAGCACAGTTTATGTGATGTAGGTCTATGCAGTGGCCTGAAATGCTTTAGTCTTAATTGTAGTTATAGCATGTGTGATTCCAGTGACAAAACATTTGCTTTCACTTGCCTTAAAAAGTGATCTATTTTAATTATCCATTATAATCGTATTAAAACAATAAGTTTATAAAGTATAACACAGGTGAGGAAATATATCACAGTCAAGGTTGCTTATGCCTCCTTAGTCTGCTGCTCTTCCATATGTGTTATAACACCATTGCTAACTGCATTTTCACTTGCCATTTTCCCACAGCCCTTCTCAGTCATGCAGTGGGCCTTCTGCCAGGGATGAAGCAGGGTGACACCATGAAGGAGGTTTTCTCTGTAGAAGCTTCATTTAATGCAGAAGTTGGAAGGGTGCAGTGAGTATAGCAGAAAATAGGAGAGAAAAGATGAGCTTGATAAGGACTCGTTAAGTTGCATGACAAGAGAGCCAGTCTTCCAGCATTTAAGTCAAGCAGTCTTCTTCCCCTGGTTATTAACTGAGTGATTCTCATTTTTTGAGTAATTGACTTTCAATCATCAAGCCTAGTTTGTTGCTGAGTGTTGGCAGATACATTTAGATACTTTGGATGTAAAACTGCCACATACTGCTATCTAGTTCACACAAAAAAAAGTGGCTCCCTATTTCAAGTCGGAGCCTCCCCTAGCAAGAGCAGACACTTTGCTCTTGATGCCTTTGCTTTAGTCTTGCTCCTTATTATGGAGACAATGCCACCTCTTTCAGTGCATCAGTGATGTAGAAAATTTCACAAGAATGTTCCAGAAATGTTCACGTATAGCAGCAGAGGCTATAGTGAAATGCCTTTGGAAGTTAATGCTGTGCAGAGAATTACTCTTTAGTGCTTAAAGAATTACTTATGCTTAAATACATGGTGTTGAACAGTGGGAATAAAACAAGGTGTTAACTGCATGTTTAGAGAGCACTGTCTGTCTCCAACATTGAAGGAGCCCTGGGTGGGGTGGCAAGGGTAGATCTGGTTGTAGCTGAAGACTCTCATAATGAAAGTGCTCAAGGGGCTCAAGTAATTCAGAAGCTTGGCCCCTTTCAACTGTCTGTTGTGTGGTCTTGCTGCCCTCTTGGCATGCTGAAGAGTTCCCAGCCAGCTCTGCTTTCTTTGAGACTGTCTGCACAGACTGATGCCATCAACAAGTGCTGAGTGTTCTAGCTGATGCTGTAGTTGAGCTGGTACAGTTGGTACAGTGGGGTACAGCCTCACTATCCTGTTTCTCAGTACGATGAATTAGTCTGAGCAGAGCATAAATGGATTCATAGTGTGCTCACATATCTCTCCATGAAATTATCTTGTGCCATGCAGGCCATATAAAACGCTGAAGTTTAGTTGGATGATCACTTTCTTCCAACAATGATCAAGTCTATTTATTAGGAAAGATAATCAATGTTATTTCTTTAAAAACAAAACAGCATCAGGAAAGGTGCAGAGCTTCAGGACTGTCCAAGCCATTAAATAAACGGCACAGATCATTTCATATCAGTGTAAATTCATAGCTGAATTTAGCTGTGTAAATTCATAGCTGAAAATAAATCACATAAGCTCTCTGTATCTTAGCTTAAGTCTGTTGCTTTGGCAATAGAAATATTTATCTACCTCTTATGAACTATGTGTGATCCAGTGACCTTGTAAATGAGTCCCAAGATTCTTGATGACACTGGAAAAGTGCGTTTTTTTGACTTGTTAAGACGAAGCCAGTCTAAAACAGATACAGTCGTTCAGGCATGCATTGCCTTCCTCTCCATCCTCTTGGCACACTTGCAGTAGAATATTCAATTAATTCTGCCCAATTAGAAAGAAAGGAGAGACTTGTTCTTTGATGCAGTTCAGTTCTTCAGTTTCAAAGATTGAAAAATGCTGGGAACAGATGCAGTTCCCAGAAAGCCTGCAATGTACTAATTGAAAGTTTCTGTATTTGTTTTTTTGTCTTTTATCTAGTTGCTTCCAAAATCCGCTACCTCCAGGAATACCATAACCGAGTTCTCCATAACATTTACCCTGTACCCTCTGGAACTGACATTGCAAATACTTTGAAATACTTTTCTCAGACGTTGTTGAGGTAAGTTTAACTAATGCTCTGAAAGAAAAAAAAATAAAGAATTGTGGGGGGATTCATTAAGTTTTTGCTTGGTTACAAAATGCAGTGGGTCGATGCTCCAACAAAAAGATTCAGAACATAATTTAAGAAAATGGTGTGAATTTCTTCAGTGGCTGTTGCCCAATTAGCCCAGTTGAGCTCCTTAATGAATGGCTGATTCTAAATAAATAAATACAAAAAAAGTGGTTAATTAAAGATTTGCTTGGCCCTCCAAAGCCTTAGCTGAGTGCACGAATATGCAGAACTTGAGAAGAAAGGTGATGATCTGTAGTGTTTTAGAGTTGTGTACCTGTGACCTTCTTGACAATCCTACTGCTTCAGGATCCCAGAGCAATGAGCCCAATGAGCAGAACTAGGTTCTCCCTGTCCTGGGCCTCAGCTGGCTCTCACATTCGGGTTCTGGTTCAGCTCTGCATAAGAGTCCGTGCCAAGTTTGGATCCGGGTCTGGAATGGATGGCACAGTAAATGAGGGTTGTACCAGATGAAAATCTGGGGATTTGATTTATTCCAGTGTTTAGTGACAATATATAGTGCCATAATAGGTAGTATTCAATACCATGTGATAATAAAATCTCTGTAGTATGGGAAATACTACTTCCCATTTTGCTATAAAGGTCATTGAGTGACACCCAGATTCCACTTGCTTCCACAGTGCTACCTGTTGGATTCACATTTTCAAACTAGTTTTAAAATGGCTTTTGAAGCTGAAGATTTTTTGGGGGGAAGAGGATGGGAAAGTGCAGAGCAGAGAAACTACCCAAATTTTTGCCAGCACTAGTTTTCATATCCAGAAATGTTATGAAAGCATAAAAGCAGCATGGACTTATTAATATATTACCTGAGAAGACTGTGTGCCTGGAGTCAGAAGCTAATTTGAAAATCCAGACTTCTGTCTTGTTTGATGAGGAAATATTAACAGAATACAATTAACCTATGTATTTGTGCACATACTCCTATAATACAAATAAGTAGCAAGAATTTAAGGTTGGAGGACAATTGTAGTTCTTTCTAACATTTGTTGAAAACCTGTGGAATGTAACAAGGTTTTTGAACCTGTTTTTAAGTTAAATTTTTAGTAAATATGTGCCTATTAATTTACAATATTTTAATATATTTTGTATTTTAAAAGTACAGATTTGTAAAAGATATATGCACAGAAATACTCATCAATGAAGTCTTTCTGCTGCAAACTTTAAAGTCTGATGTTTACTTCTGAATATTTTAAGAAGAATCTTTTGACCATTGTGAAACTTTTTGCACTTACTAAACATTCCAGGATGATGAAGAAACTTGCAGCAATTGTAGGAACTTTTTAAGAGCAATAAATGATATTTGTCTTGCTAAATTGTAGCAGTAGAAAAAGATATTCAGAGTTATTGAAATTACCTCTGGAATGTAGCTCTGTTTCTACATTGGGATTTTTAAAGAAGGAAGTGGCTTTTTCGGCTTTCTTTTGGACATTTTTAGACACTTTAATAGATCCTTTGCGCAGCAGACACATTTAAATGACATTTGAGGATCTAAATAATAAAACAGTCTCCACTTAAATGTGGTTAAACAAGAAAGCTGGAATTAATTCTGAATATTTTACTTCCTTACCTCTTAGATATAACTAGTGAGTGCTACAATAACATACATTTGTTTTGGGGGGAAAAAGACAAAGGAGACTGGTTGCATTTTGACTCTGCTGCTTGAAGAAAACACACATTTTACCACTCTGATGCCTTCTTCCTAAGCAATACAGCTGGCATGTCCTGTGTGACAAATTCCTGATGTCCTATGAGCAGAGATATTTCTGGGGTTATTCTCCCATTTCTAATGGATGGGAGATGGGGAGGGAGAAAGAACACTATATACTTAGCAGATAAGAAATAACGGTAAAAACTGAGTAACTGGATATCTCTTTTTTTGGACTCAGAATGGGACTGAACCAGAACCCTGATGTAGACAACCCTGAGCCTCATGGGGCAGAAATGCTTCAAGTAACTGACACTCACACCCACATGGTTCACAATCAGCTTCATGCTTTGTGAGCTTGGATTTGCACAGCCTCAGGGCTAAAGGGCACCGGAAATTCAAGCCAGGACTTGGCTCTAAATTTATGAAGTGAACTGCTTTGTGATACTAAGCAAAGTGAAACCCATTTTCTACATCTTTATGACTGGGGAATTTGAGCTGTGGGCCAAAGCTTGAGCGCTGTAGTTGAACCGTTGTAAGTTTATATACTGACTGATACTAAGAAAGAACCTGGTAAAAAGACAAAACAAAACATACCCTGTCTTTAGTGTAGCAGATGGAAAGAAGGAGATTCCCACTCACTGTATGCAGATGTCTGCTAGATTTATGCTGAAACAAAACGGCCTTGTCAAGGTCGTTCAAGGCTTTCTGAAGAGCATGTTCAGAAATTTCTTTGAATGTTCTGCATGCTGAGACTTCCTTCTGCCTCCTACACTGAGACTCCATTACATGAGGTTTAACGTCAGTGATAGGAGTACATGGTGGAGAATATTTCCAGCTACAAGCAGAAAACAACAGATTCAGACTGCTAAGAGAGTACTGATCAAACAATATCAAAAATTGGCTTCCAGAGACTTTGGACTTGGTGTTCAAAGTAAGTTGCTTCACCTTGCTGTTATTTTAAAATAACTCCTCCAAAATGTTTTCCAGTTGGGTCTGTGCTCTCTTTGCAGCTGAATTTCTAGGGTAAACATTTGGTGAATGTATGCAGTCAAAGGAGTAATGGAGGAATAGTATGTAGCTGAAGAAATCCCATATGATGATGGGATTTTACAGGTGTAGCTTTTACTGTTTATTATACTTTATCTTTCAATGTTATGAACAAGTTGACAGTCTTCTTTTCAGTGGACATACCCACTGTTTTGGTTCACATTCATAACTGGTTTAATCCTGCTAGCTGTAGCTGGATTGCACAAGGGATTTAATTTCCTCCTTTGCTCTCTAAATAGCCTCAATATATCGAAAGCTTAGGGGTGGTGGGGGCAGTTGTGCAATGGTTGAAACAATTCAGTTCTTTATTTCTCTGAATAAACATCACATAAAATCACCGTACACAATGCATAGCACATTGATTCATTTAGTTCCTCCTTAATTTTCTCTTTGGGCAAAAGCATTTCTTTACATTACAGCATGAATTTAAGTTTCATGCCTGCTCATTTTCAGTATTTTCACTTGAGGAATATGACTTAATAAGCATCTTATAGAAAAGCTCATACTTGTTTTCCTAGAGAAAACTCTTTTTTTATATTTCTTTAGTGGAAATGTTTTACATAAGGGATAGGTATAAATGCCCAGTGGCTAATTAAATCATGTTTATTTTGCTGCCTTAGAGAAATAGAGTTCTTACAAAGGCTTTTTAGGAAACCTTTCCTTGAAGACAGTAATTTCGAGATAGACCTACAGCAAAAATGTACAAGTTTTGAAACAAGCTCTCCCAGCTGTCTTGCATGACATGGAGCAAGCTCAGCATGGAGTTAAGATCTGTAGGCACTTCAAGTTCTCAGTACTTGATTAGTGTGCAGTAACAGGACCACACTGCAAAGATTGTTTCCTGGGTTCCCACTATAACATATGGGGTAGGCACAAGATCAGATCTGAAAGTTTTCTAAATTTGGCATGAGTGGAACTGTAATTAAGATACAATCTCATTGCTCTTCCTGCTGAAAGCAGAAGGGTCCCCTAAGCAAGATACAAGGCTGCACTTGGGTCTCTAACCTGAAGAGCTGTAGCTCCAGGTTAATAGGAAGGGAAGCCTTTAGTGCAACCTTTCCATCCCAGTCTTACAATTTTCAAAGCGAGGATTAATTAACACCATAATATCTTTTCTGGAAATAGTTACCTTTTGAAGTGATGTGTTTGCCAGTAGAGGTATGGATAATTTGTACTGTTAGTGTAGAGGAGTAGAATACAGTTTACTGTATTCACTTCTCTAAATAGGAGCTGCAAAGTACGGCAAATGAAAGTCAAGCAAATTAAAATTTAATGTGGAGAAAGAAGAATCAGCACTCTCATAATTTGTTTTTAAAGTTACACTAGTTCTTAGCTGCTTTCCTGATATGGTTTCATAAACATGTTCATGAGAGTCTTAGATATCTCTTTTCTTGCACTGGACATTGGGTAACAGAAAACAAAAGAATCTGGAAAATATTTAAGACACAATGAAAAAGCAAAAAAAAACAAAAACAAAAACAAAAAAAAAAAAAAAAACATGCAGTTTCTAAAACTAGACAATATGTCTTTGTATTCCTGACTGCAAGTTGGCGTGTCAGTCTTGCTTGATGGTAGCTCTTTGGCAGAAAGCTACTTCTACAAGTGTTAATGAATGGCACCTCCTCTTACAAACACCTTAACATGAGTATAATTTACTGGCGTGAGTTGCATTGACTTACGAGGTAAGTTATGGTTGTGCTGAGGTGGTTTTAAGACAGGAACCTCTGTGCTATTGAAGAGGACTGATATTTCCAGGAGTGCCCCTCCTTGACATAACTCTGATCTTCAGAAGTCAATTTAAAATAAATTGTGATGCTGCTAATTTGTTTCTTATAAGCTTTAACATTGACTTCAGGAACAGGGTTAAGCCAACAACAATCACTTTTGGAAATCTCACTCCCTGAAAGGGTATACTTTTTAACTATTGTGTGTGGTTTAATATATTTAAAAGGTGTATTATACTTCTATAGGCACACATGAAGGTTACAAGCTAACCCTATATTGCTAAACTTGTACCACTGCTTAAGCAGCAGTTTATTTCTATTTTTAAAGTAGCATGGTATCTTTTTTCTTTTTTCAAAAATTGGAAGAACATGTTTACAACATTTTTAAAATGACATAGCAAGCTGATTGACATAGAGCCTCTATTTTGATTCCCACTAAATCCTTTTTATTTTTTTCAAATTATCTCTCCTTTAATCTATAGTGAGTTTTGTTGAGTAATAACGTAAGTAGCAGCAGGAATGTATGATAACACCCTGTCTGATCTGTAGTTACATAACTGGTCTTGCTTGCTTAGCCCTTAGATTTTGAAGGTAACTATTTACCCAAAGAGTGTTTGTATTTATAAAGTAAAATGTTTCCTCCCAAAACTTGGGCAAAATTAAAAACACATATGAACAACCATTATCATTAGCTCACAAACATATGCTAAAGACCATCTACTATATATTATTTTATAGCTTTTCCAAATGTAGTTTAGTAAACATTTTAGAAATATTATATTATTTCTAAATCCATGTGCCTGTTTAAACTTCATTATCTCAAATGATACTGACTTGAGTGGTCATGAAACAGTATCATAAAATACATACAGACATTATTTTGATGCAATAAACATGTGATTTTTAAGATTATCTTAACAAACACACATGTTTATTCTTTGCTAAAACATGTTTCTACAAGTGCCACACCTATATTTTACATGTTTTCAGTCCGTGCAAAATTTCACAGAAAAAAAAAAAACCTCTCAAAATATTATCAGAGGAAAATACCAAGATATTGGTGACATATATTGATGCTGCTATTTTCTCATAGCAAACACCAAGAAATATGCTCAACTGTGAAACATGGGTAGGGCACTGAAACATGCATTTTTATATTTTTGCTCCTTATGAACCAGATAACACATGAGATGCAATGAAAATTTTCATAAATGTCAATTTTTAATTCTCCTATTTTGAAGCATGAAAGTGAATGGTTGCTAGATTTGTAGACACACTGGTTTTGGTAGAGATTGCATCTTATGTGGGAGGTATCTGGTGTTTTATTATTTGTTTTATAGTGTCATTTCAATGTAATGTGCTGTTCTTTGTGTCTTTGTTGTCTCTTTTTTTTCTTTGTCCCCCCAACAGCATTTTGTCCCGCACAGGGAAGAAGGAGAATCAAGATGCCTCCAATTTGACAGTGCCCATGACCATGTGTCTTTTTCCTGTGCCATTCCCACTCACCCCATCTCTAAGACCACAGGTCAGTTCCATCAACCCTACTGTTACTCGCTCCCTCCTTTACAGCGTCCTGCGAGATGCTCCATCTGAACGTGGCCAGCAAAGTCGTGATGCTCAGTTATCAGACTACCCATCTTTGGACTATCAAGGACTTTACGTGACACTGGTGACACTGCTGGATCTAGTTCCCTTGCTACAACATGGTCAACATGGTAAGCAGGCCCTTGAACCCTTCCAGTACGCTTAGCTTCAGTGCTGTGAACCATGAGTGATGCGTAAATACAGTGCAAGAGATGGGCCTAAACTGACCTGGATCTGGAATTCAAATCTTCCGGGATGTATTTATATCCAAGTGTTTGGTGTGACTTGCTTAAATAAAACATGTTTTTTGCTAACTGTGGATTTGGATTTGAATTCTGAGGCTGACTCATTTTCAGTGATATGTTGGTGATATGTAATTAAAATATGTTGGAATGTGACAAAAAGTAATGCGAGTAGGTCTGAGCCATCTGGAGGTTTAATTTGAATCTGCTGGGGTATCATCTTGGGACTGGTTCTTTGGGATGACTCCTTAAAGAAGCATGAACTAAGTGCAAGTGCATTATCTGGTCTATCAGGAATATGCAGATTGAGTGTTTTGTTGAAGGTCCATCTCTGAACAGAAGGTAATATATGTTTGATTGAAGAAAAATCTTTCTAACCATGGTAATGGAGGTGGCTTTAAAATTATTACTGGATAAAAAAAGAGAACAATATATGTCTCTGGCTCAGAAAACCCTAATTTGCTGTGTAACAAGATTTCTGTGACTACTGCATTTGTATTCTGTTCCTTAAGTTCTGTATATGTACATCTTGTTAATCTCTGAGTGCCCATACTGCAAATCAGGAAGTCAGTACTTGCATTGTGGTATATAAGCCAAATACTAATTGTCACCATGGTACAGGGGAGTGAAATTAAATGTTTCAGTGCAGGGAGGATTGTGGCCCAATTTGATAAATTGCTGAAACTCTTTAGCAGGAAAGCTGCTTCAGCTGAATTTGAAATTCCTTTTGAATTGTCAGCATCATATTTTACATAGAAGACTGCTGTCTTTGGTAATGATGGCATGATCCTGGAAAAGAGGGCCTGTAGGGAATTTTTGACTTTTAATTTCTGGAAAAAAAATGTGGAGTTAATTATCAAAACACTTTAGGTAACATGATGTTAATTAGCATTGAATGGAGACTTGTAAAGAACAAGTAGCGTTGAACAAACACAGTTTCCTTTTGTGGCAGCACAGTGGTCCTCCTGGTGGGGTCTCCTTGTCCTCAGCCAGGCTTTGCTTGCTCTCTTGCTTGACGTTCTGATAAGCAATCAGGGGGCACATGGTCCCCACTTATGTGGGGCAAACACTCCGGGAAAATTACCAGCGGGTCATGGCAGCTGCAAGAATGTACCCAGTGGGTTTCTGACAGGATTATATGCTAGGTTTCATGTTGTTGTTATTAATATTTGGCTGATGGAAATGAGAACATTTAGATTTGTAGGTGATACCAAGAAGGGGATAATAGCATGTCCTCCAGGTGAAACAAATCTAATTCAAAAGGATCTTGGCAAACTGCATACTATTTTAAAAGTCTTCAATTCGGTTAGGATGCATTTAAAGTACGATATTTAAGTGAAAGAAATCATATACAGAAACAAAGTGGGAGAATACAAGCTTGAAAGCAGTACTGCAGAAAGCTCTGCATGTTATTGTGGATCATAAATCACAAATATGCTAATATCCTACTAGCAATATGTAAATGGGAGCTTTTGTGTATGAAAAAACTAAGGTGTTTTTTATTGCATTTTATTCTGACAGCCTTAGAAAGGCCTTGGCTGGAACAAAATGTTAAAATTAGTCCATCTAGTCTCAAGAAGAGAGAAGGCCAAGAAAAAGAATCAGAAAGCTGTGAGGTCTAGAAAAGCTCACCTGAACCATGAGAAAAGCCTGAAAGAACTGGATTTGTTTAGGAGAGAATTAAAAGGAAACATATGCAAATATATAAGGATTGTTGCAAGGAGAAAAAAACTCTTAACAGACCATGCTGGAGTCACGTAGGATAAGCAGTGGTAGTAGGCTTTAACTGCAACAAAGAAAATCAAAAAAAAAAGAAAAGGCCATTTAATGGCAAAGATGGTCCAGCAGTAAGATGAATTGCCTGGAGAAGGTGTGAAGCTTTCAATCTTGCCAATTTTTAAGAACAGATTAGATAAACATCTGCCAGGAATGATGTTGTTGACTCATACTAAGGTTAAAGGGAGGTTGCTCTGTATTTCCCGTGGTTCTGTGTACAGTGGCTTGCAATTTATGACACAACTTGTTATTTGTTCCTCCCTCAGCATAGCATTTGATTAAAAGAAAAGCATTTTTTCTTTTAACAGAACAATCAGTGTTGTTGGGTAAGTACAACTGGAGCACCAGATGGATTCTACAAAGTTGACAATATGGTAAATGTCTATAGCAAGAGAGAGAGGCTCTCCAGCATTAAGGATCTGACTCCAAAGGCAAAAGGAATGGTTACTTGCTGTAATGCATATGATGTTAAACCTATAGGTTCATCTCAAAGTATTTGCAAATACAGGTATAAATCATCCCAGTATATAAGAACTTTAAGGCTGAAGGCTTAAAGTTGTAGAGAAAATCCATAACAAAAGAAACTGCCTTCACACAGGGAGAGGGCTCTGTGATGCACCAAAATCATCCTACAGGTTCCAGCCTCATGTTATTGCAGCCTTTTTTTGAGGGCTTTTGGGCTTTCCCTGCTCAGTTTCTCATTAGATGGTATAAAAATGCCACAGTAGCCAGACAATCATCTGCCCCTTCCATATAGATATTAAAGCTGCACTTTTCTTCAGCATCCCTTCCAAAGCTTATAATTAATTAGATTAAATCTGGAAATTCTGAATAAATATCCAGTTCTTTTTAAGCCCTGGCCATATTTGCCAGCAAATATGTATGCTTACTGTGCAAGCAAGTTTCGTAGTTCAATCACATATTATCTGAAAAATACAGTGATGCTTCCTTTTGCATCAATCCTCAGGGTCAGAGTGTCCATGTGGGGTGTGTTTTGCAGCTCTCTTAAGGATAATTAAGAGCAAAATCTGATATCCAATGGCTGGGATGCTTTTTGCATCAAATTCTTACCCAATCAGTTATTTCTAATAAAACTTCTACTTCAATCCAGACTTGTCTATGTGGAGGAGCTAAATTTATTTGTTGTGGTGTTCATGTTCCTCCAAACTGGCTGCGTACTGTTGAACAGATGTTTCCATTTCTCTTAGGAGAGGCTTAAAAATAGTGGGCCAAATCACCTGTCTGTTAGTTTGTAATAGTTAAATTTCTGAAAAAAAATGAGGAGAAAGCTTGAATCTAAATGTGTTTTTTTGGTAGTTTTGTTAGCCAAACATTCTTACAAATAAGGTTATCCTTATTTTTTTCAATGTAATGATTCTGTGTTTATTTTATTTTATTCAACAGATCTTGGGCAATCAATTTTTTACACTACTACATGCTTACTTCCTTTTCTCAATGATGATATTTTGAGTACTTTACCTTATACAATGATTTCAACATTAGCTACCTTTCCTCCATTTCTACACAAGGATATTATAGAGTATCTCAGCACATCTTTTCTGCCTATGGCTATATGTAAGTAGCACTCATTCTGGTCTTGTTCTGTCTCAGAAAGTGGTACACTGCTATAATAATATCAGATAGGATTCAATGTTTGATTAGTCATAGAGTTGTAATGGGACTGTAATTGATCTACCTTATGTATATACAAGAATAATTCCAGGTGACCATTTTTCTGAAATAGATAACTCTATGGACATATTTATTTATTATGCTCTCTTACTGTGTGACTTGTGTGACAAGAATGACTCTGCTTTGGATGCAGTCCTGAGCAACCTGCTCTAGCTGACCCTGCTTTGAGCAGGAGAGATTGGACCAAATGATCTACAGAGGTCCTATCCAACCTTAACTGTTCTGTGCTTCTGTGAGAATGTCTTTTCCTTATTTGCATTTTAGACCTTTATGGAAAAACATGAACTTCTTTTGTACTGAGATCTACACTCAAGTTGGTGATGACCATGGAGGATGCTTTTACAACATGGAAAGAAGCATGGTCCAGATTTTGTAGAATAAGATTTTGTGGAAATTGGTCACGTACATTTGTTGGCTCCACCACTTGGTGGTCTTGGAGAAGTTCTTACCTGTTTTGGACTTCAGTTTACCATGTAAAATAGTCCCTTGTATATGTTTCAGTGGGGTTTTCTGTTAGTGTAATGAAAGATCTATGAACAATATGCAAATACTACAGTATTTTTCACACAGATGTGCAGCAGGTCCTCTTTGTGTTAATGTTGCATTAACTGCTTTCCCCCCAGTATTGTCATCTGTTAATGTAGATGATTTACCCTGTTGTATGTATCTTTAGATCTCTAGAACTGTTCTCCAAAACAACCAGTTGAGCCAGATCTGTCACTAATAGAGCCTGTTCTCTAGTTGTCCTTAGCAGAGGTAGCATCCAGATAACTGAGAGCAACCTTTCTTGTGCTGTGTTTTCTCAAGCACTTCTGCTTAGATTTTGCATGAAACTGGTCTGCTTTACTTTGCATTTTCTTTTAGTACAGTGAGAGAGAGAGACAAAGACAGACAACTTTCCTCTGAATCAAACTGAAAGGGAGGAAGGATTGTATGAATCTCACTGAACTGGTGGCTACATTTCTTTAGCTGCATCCTAAATCCCTGGTATCTGGGCCCTGATAGCCAGGGTTGGGAAAATACTCAAGAATGAGGGCAGGAGAGGACATGCCACGCCTCTGTAGAAGGTTGCTTTCACAGCAATAATGTCACATTATTGTTCTGGAAATAAGCACCTACCCTCTGCTTTTTTTTTTCCAACTATGCTTCGAGGTAGTAACTAATGAACAAGACACAAGCAGGAACTCAGGCCATCCCCATCATGTGTGGGGTCAGAGTCCCAGCAGCTTAGCTGCGCTTTAGTATTGCTGTTCCTAAGTACCCTAACACATCTCACAGAACAAGGGAACTACATTTTCCTGTGTGTAGCTATGCTATAACTTGAACTCATGACATATGCTTTCCAAGTAGTTATCTGTACCATTTATCAAGAGCCATTGGCTGCCACCAGCACCAAAACTTCACATCTACCTCAACAGCAGGCCTTCCATTTTTCTTGTTTCTTTACACTCTACTTTATCTTGCTTTCTGTAAGATCCAGCCCCTAGGTGCATGTGGCTTTAAGAGTGAGACTGTTCTGACCTCTCTGTGGTTTTATGAAGTGAAGGCCTTTGTGAAGGTCTGAGATGATCGCTGCCTGTTAATGGAGCTCTGAGAAAGAAGTCTTAGAGGTCTGGGAAATGAAGTGTATGCTCTGTGAGGCAATATTGTATTTGAGCATCTCTTTCTTCTTTCACTAGAGAAGAATTTTTGCCTACTGGAATATAGAATGTGATACTGTGGAAATTTTATTTGCATCAGTTGTATTGAGAATTATATTCTTGCCTAATTTCCCTTGCTTTATTTATTTTTTTTTTCCTGTTTCTTTTAAGTGGGATCCTCAAAAAGGGAAGGTGTTCCAGCTCATGTCAATCTATCTGCATCATCAATGCTAATGATTGCAATGCAATACACATCAAACCCAGGTATGTGTAAATAGGCAACATAGTGTCATTCTTTGCAAAGGATATGAGTTGTTTAATAGAGTATTTACTGTGTTAAATTCCACCACCTGAAAAATTTAATTGATGAGAAATTCTGTCTCAGCAAGATGAAAAATAAGGTGTTTTACTCAAAACTGTACTCCAAGTACGTTGTTTGAAATATTTATTATGGCAATGAGAGATCCCAGTGCGATGAACGGATAGTATTGGGCCCAGGATTAGAGACTCTGAACTATTCTAATTAGAAATCTCTGAATGCAAATGCTATTCTCTCTTACTGTGGTGGAACCCCCAGTTAAATCAGTGCAATTACACACTGAATAATTTAATCGGCGGGAATTGTCATATATCACAACAGACAACTCTCTCCCATTTTAGGTATTCATCTAGGGGGTAGATGAAGCTCCCTCTTCCCCAGCTGTGTGTGCATGGGAAGAACAATGTCATGCTAATTTAGAACACAACAGTAAATAAAAGCAGCACATTTTCAAAAAGCTATTTATACTTTAGATTTTTTTTATTAAATGTTCTATTTTTGATTCCCAGTTCTCAGCTATCACAGGAAAATTTGATCCTGTGGCTTTGGGAAGTCAAAAAGTTGTGTGGTGGCTCATTTGGCTGGCATGTTTATGGCAGAGTGGCTCCTAAAGCCTGTGGTGTGTGAGGTAGTGATGTTCTCTTACACACTTTACATTAACATGTACTTTACTGTTTCAGGATGAATGACTAGTTATCTAATTACAGCTTTTATTTATTAGCACACCCTATAAAATAAAAAGTAATTAAATTGAACGTAGAGCTTTGGACTGACAAAGGAAAACCAGTCTGCTAATCACCACTTCTGTTACTTGAGTTTCCATTTCAGTATTATGTCTATGCTGTCTCTTCTTTCTCAGTGTATCATTGCCAGTTGTTGGAATGCCTCATGAAATATAAGCAAGAAGTATGGAAAGTAAGTTAGTGATCATATATGCTTTGCAACAAGGACTGCATTTGGACTGTAAACATAAATGCTTTGAAACATGGACTAACTGTGTGCCAGGAAGTACTGGGTGATCTTTTTAACCATTCTCCTTCATAGTTATGTAAAGGAATGTCCCTCAGATTTTAGTTTGCAGAAGCAGCTTCATGCAGCACAGCTCTAGTTGGATGTGGCTCCATTTGGCAGCAGTTTAATAAACATTTTAATAATCATTAATAACCAATCTTCTACAGTTATGTGGGATTGAGCTTTAATGAGGGCTCTTTGTGAGTTTTTTTGAGCTTTAATCTGATCTGCATCTCGTTATTTATCCACATCACCCCTTTTTTGGCTAGACAAAGGCTTCATTTGCTGTATATCGTTATAAAATATGTGTGGAGCTGCTGGTAGCTTTTGGATGTCCCAGTCAAACTCAGAAAGCTGTTGTGAAATGTAAAAGCTAATTGTAAAAGCTTACTAAGGGTGATTGGTAGATGTAAAATGTGTGTTTTTGTGTTCAAGTATCTTTGCAAGCATAAATAGTATGCATTGAGTTGTGTTTTCCTATCTTGCAAAATAAACACCTCATATCTGTCTTTGCTTAGGATCTGTTGTATGTAATAGCCTATGGCCCATCTCAAGTTAAACCTCCAGCGGTCCAAATGTTGTTTCACTACTGGCCCAATTTAAAACCCCCTGGGGCAATCAGCGAGTACAGAGGCCTGCAGTACACAGGTGAGTGTAGATGTTTTTATATATACCAAAATAAATTTTATATAGGAAATTATAGTGTTTTAATGTAAGATGCTTATAATGGTAAAATGTATTTTGAAATCTTTTGTACTGTCTGTATTTTCTTAAGTATAAACAATAGACATTGTCTGTGTTTTTAGAAGATGATGCTGCAGAAAATAACAATTGTGATCATGTCCAGTAAATATTTTGTGTTACTTCCAATACTAACTAAACAAAAGCAGAAGAAAAAAGGAGAAGAAATAAATTCAGCATTTAAAATGGTCCATAAGACTGCCATTTCCTCAAGGATTCTGTCTTACGTTCCTTGCAATTATTGCTCTTGTTGCTATTGCTGCTGCTGTTGCTAAGACTCCTTATCTGGCTGTTATTGTCAAAAAAGTCAGGCGGTGTCAGGTGCAGTCAGTTTAATGGATAACTTCCCAAGGCTGAGTACAGAGTGAGAATGAGAGAGGAATTCAGCGAGACAGCTGGAGCTGAGGAGGAGGTGGCACAAGGGCCTTTCCCTACCCAGCTCCCTGCTGGTAATGACTGGGTTGTGCTTCTCTTGGTGGTGGGGAGGATGTTTTGTCCTGCAGCTTGCAAGGGGCTTTTCCAGCCTGCCTAGCTCTGTGCTTTAAGGTCTTGTTTTCATTTGGGGATATGGTTTTTACTGCTAAAATTTCTGCACTAGAAGACTACTTTTAAAATAGTAAGAATGAAGGATTGGGAGGGATCTTAGGAGAATCTCTAGGGCAACTTTGGCTGTGAACTTCAACTTGAACCTGGTTCACATATGCCTTGAACATTCTTGATAGGTATTTGTCAAATTGTCATTAAAGCCTTCCATTGAAGGACTGAACTGTCTTGATTCTTAGGTATTTCTCTTTCTCATGAGTAATTCTTTATATATAGATATACATATATATAAATATATATATATCAATCAGTATATATAAATCTTTATATAAATTCTCTGTTAATATTTCCCAGAATGAGGTTTGAGTTTTCCGCAGTCACCTGACACTTTGACTTTTGGGCCTCCATTCAGCGTCCAAGTGCTGCTGCTTGAATTCGCCTTTGTTGCTTCTTGTCGTTATAACACTAAGGCTTCTTCCCTAGCTGGATTGTTTTATTTATTTATTTATTTATTTATTTATTGTCATGTCTGTGTTTGCATATTGCCTGGCATTTATGTGGATTAAGCTGCATGTATTATCCTGCTTCTGGAGGGGAATAATAATCAACTAATTCAGGATCTGCTGGGTGCAGGAAGGAGTTAAAGATCTGTGGCCGTGTCTAAATTTTTCCTTTTCTTTGGATTCATAATTAAATATCCATCAGGTCAGAAGACATGTATAATCTAAATCTAGGTTGTTTATGAGAATTATTATGCTTCACAAAGCATAATGGTTAGGTTGCCTCCCATTTTTGTATCGCACTTAGTGCAAGAGGATTTGGTACTACTAGTCATAAAGAATATAAATATCTCATCTCTGTTCATTAATCTGCTGTATTTCAATTTTACAGCCTGGAATCCTATTCATTGCCAGCACATTGAGTGCCATAATGCAATTAACAAACCAGCTGTAAAGGTACTGCTGTTTCTAGCAGGGGGGTGGGAGTTGCCTGCTGAGATTTGAGCCCAACCATATGCCCTGTTTAAGGGCAGGTGACTGAGGGTGTAAGTGCTAAGAGAAGAGCATGGCCTATGGGGGCTAAAGGCACCACAACTTTGTGAATATGTTCTGGACTTTTCTAAGCTGGCTTCTAGCAAATCAGTATAAATATTTTCCTTAACATCCTTGCATATGTGTGTGTGGATGATATTACATATATAATGTTTTATGTTGGTTACAGAGGTACATGTGTACGTTGGTATCTGAGTGTGGTCATAGGGTTCTTGGAATTGAAGCAAAACCCATTAGCTCTGACTGTGATTGATTTTTTTTGCTTGGAGGGGGCCCTGTAGCAAACAGCAACATAGCTTTACTTGCCTCTTTCATAGACACTTTTAAAGGAAGTAAATGGTATCTTCCCTGTTTTCACTTAAGATAACAAAAAGTAAAATGATTTTCCCAGGATCGTAGAGCAGTACAGAGGCAGAGCCCATAATAGCATCCCAAATCCAGAGCATGCTACTGTTGGGAGTAGCATTTGGTTCTGTTAGATTTGTATTGTGTTAGGTTTGCAGACCTGACTGCTGTTCCTGGCGTTGGTCAAATGCTGCCATAATTCCATTACTCAAAGTTCTTCAGTGAGCTTTTTTCTGCTGAGGAATGGTGGTGATATGAGATCTCAGGTCCCACAGGGGACCACTTTCTTCCACTCCAGCCATTCTCCGTGATCCGTTTTCCACTCCATAGGAAAAAAACCTGAAAGATGTTGCTTCATGACCTCAAGATCACTAGATTCAGGCTAATGACTAAGGGAAAAATGCTAATGAATCTTAGAGTTCCAAGTTTAATGGATGAAATATTTAAATATTTTGAGTGTTTTCTTAGCTTACTTTTATATGACAACAGTCTTGTCTTTGTGGTATTAGATCAAATGGCCCTTGCGTAGGTTAATGGAAATCTGAGCAGCAAAGACAAGGAACACAAGTGAGCCATTTATCTTTGCAAGTAGCATCTTGCCCTTGGATGGAGCAAGAAGGCATTGAAGTGGCTACCAGGAAGAAGTGAAGATGTTGTGTATGCATACTACTCCTTAGCTTTCCCTTAAACATTACAAAGCACTTAACCAAATGTGTATGTTCATATTGTTAGGTGACTTCCTAGCCTGTAGAAGGATAAAAGCTAATCCAACACAGAGGATTGAGTTTGGAAAACAGCAGCCTGTGCTGCTGAGGGTCCATAATTCATTTTGTCACCAAATCATGCTTTATAACTAACAAACATAATAGCAAAATCTAATTTTTGTCAAAAGAGGTAGAGAAACCTAGACTTTTCTCTTACCCAGTTCAAAGCAATAAATCTTCTAAATCTCATTTTTTGGGGAGGCGGGTCGAGGAGGGCAAAAAACAACTAAACGAATAGTGACTGTGAAATATAAGTAAATGTGAATGTGCAATATAGAATATGCTTTAAATTCAGAGAGTGGAAACGGTGATTCTTTTTAGCTATATTCTTTGGCAGAAATAATGTAAGATCCTATGCTGCCAGGTCCTGAGTGCCCTCCTCTGCGGCACTAAATATTCTGAAGGATTGCCTAAGCTGTGTTGTGTTGTATGTTATAGCTAGAATGTGTTGAACCCTGCCTCAGTGAATTTCCACAGACAGATGCATTAATTCCTTTCCTCTGTGTTTCAGATGTGCATTGACCCTTCCTTGTCAGTGGCCTTGGGTGATAAACCACCTCCCCTGTATCTTTGTGAAGAATGTAGCCAGAGAATTGCAGGGTAGGTAAACTGAGAGATGGAACAAGGCTGGGTGTAGTCTGTTAAACTGCACAGTTTGAAGCAGTTTGCTGCAGAAGACTGTTTCATTACGACAGCATATGACTTATAGACAACCCTATTGACCCCCCTGCCTCCCACTCCCTGTATTTGAGGAAGGGTTTCAGAAACTTGCCCAGCAAGATCAGCATTATTTTGGACAGCAGAGTTTTAAAGGCTGAATGAATCTCTGAGTGAATTGATACTGCAGGATGCATCGGCTGCATTAGGGGAAACTGGCTACTTATCAACCTTTTGCTCATAAAATGTTTTCTTTCATCATCTCTTGGTAGTCATTAAAAGCAAGGCATTATAGTGATAAGTCTTTTACAGAGACTTCATTACTTTTCTGTACTTCAAAATATTCTCTAGGGTCCACTGAGAAGTAGCGGAGTAAAGAACTGAAGCTGGTCCTAAATTTGCTAATACATGAGAGGCATAAATTCTGAGATGAATTAACCTAAATTTTTGTACTGCTTATTTGGTATGCACAAATTTATTAAATTTAATGCTGAAAGGGGTTTCCAATCATTAGTTTAAATGGACAAGATTGCAGTTAGTTCAGAAGATTCACTTTGGCTGGTTGTGTTTTTTTTTTTTTTTTTTTTTGGAGGGGAGGCAGTGGGGAGAGGATTAGCAGACACCTGGTTTAGCAGACACCCTGTATCACACTAGCTGTGGAAAAAGTAATTACATCTCATAGAAGTCATTGCTGATTTAAAGCTTCAAAAACAAAAAGAAATTAAATTTACTAGAAGCAGAGTTTTTAAGGAGACTCGCAAAAAATGATAAAACTTTTTCCACGTTTACCTGTCATTCTTTCCTATCATTATTTATCTCCCAGCCATCCAGAGCACAGAGTATTTTCATTTGCTAAATTAAAGCCTTAGAAATAATTTTTAAAAGCCTTAAGCATGATGGTCCCACCTCAGTACAGTGATAATTTGCAATAAATGGGGCACAACAAAGATAGATAATGTAAAGCAGCATTGTTTATAAAATTATGTTTGTAGAACAGCTGTTTCAGAACAATAACTTCCCTCTGTGCCAAAATAAAAGCATACATAAATGAAATAATGGCAAGCTAATTAGATACTCTCTCTTTTCTTTTTTAAGGGATCACAGTGAATGGTTGATTGATGTTCTTCTACCACAAGGTAAGAGTTATTTTAAAGATAGGTACAGATTAATCATAAATGTACAGCCTGATGCTTATCAATATTTCTGCATACTGCATCAGTTAAAATGCTGCATTATGTTTTAAAGGGATATTGTAGGATTTTAAAGTAGCTTCTACTGAAGACTATGTCTGTAAAGTTCTATTAAAATAACTAATTAGCAGCTGGTCTTCTACCTGAATTAAGTAGTATTTCCTTATATTTGAGGAAAGAGAGACATTTGGCCAGATATTCAAATCTTCAAACATCCACAAGTGATGGCCAATGTTTTTGAATTAATTGCACCCAGCACAGGTGTTTGAGAATGGGCTAGTTCTTCCAGAAACCTGGCTCCGATTCTAAAGCTCTTACAAGCTTCTGAAAATCTGTCCTAACAACACAAGGCTGCAAAAGGTATCAAAAATTGGTCTAAAATGTTTTTGAATTGTACAGTCATTGGTTGAATGGGGGTCCTTGAGTAGTCAGAGAACATGATGCTGCTCTTAGTAGCTAAGCTACAGACAGATCTTGTTGATTATTCTCTAAAGTTACCCTGTCAAGGGCTGGGAAGGTACTTCCTGGCTTTTTTTTTTTTCCTGCAAACTGAAAAATCTTGAGGACTTTGAGGTTGATTTTTCTTGTTGTCTCCTTTTAATTGAAATCCAACGTAGACATTTGCAGTGTTTACTTAGAGAAGTACTTCTCTTTACTCAAGCACCCATATTTACAGAATTAGATATTACAGAGGTAACAGGCTGAATAGATATTGCCTACTGATAAAATCTTCAGACATTTCTGTATGGAGCTATACTCCACTGTGTCTGTTATCTGTCCTTACACTATTAATCCAAACTCACAAGTCCTCTGTCCTGCAAACTTTCCCTGGTAGTGTGAACCCACCTGAGCAGGGTCTCCCCCATCATGCCAATCTTATTAGCATCCCAAGGGACCCTCTCTTAGAAGCCTGTGAGGCAGAAGCATAAGCAGAAGATGGACAGTGTCTCAAGCACATCACACCTATTACTACTCTGAGGCTGTTCTTTCATTTCAGCATAGAAATAGCCAGGAGGCCTCAGAATACAGTGTCCTTGCTCATGCAGTCAAAGAAGCTTAGAGCTTTTATTAATATCCCGAAACACAGATTTAGCACTGGACATTTCCTTGTAACGCTTCCATTTAATTCCATTTCCCTATGGTTGCCATAGTAAAACACAAGGATCGTCATTCTGTGTTGATGTTTATTATGCCTTCTCCTTACAGCTGAAATTTCTGCTATATGTCAGAAGAAGGTAAGAAGAAGCAGTCATTTGTGTGATGAGCTGTGATTTGATGTTGTGTGTAGTGCCATTCCATTACTGTGCCTTTTTTGTTTTGTTTTGTTTTTTTTCACGTTTTCACAGTGTATCCATGAATGCCTTTGGGCAGTGGGGAGAAGGAAGCTTTCTTCAGGGCTCAAGCCAAAAAGTGAAATGTTGGCTTGGTCTATTTAAAAAAAAAAAAAAAAAAGAGAGCAACCATGACATTTAAGTCCAGGCACAATGATGGGCCTGAACTCATCTTCTGTAACTTGACATCAGAAGTTTCTATGTAGCCGTAGTGAATTTGGAAACGGCACCATTTCTGCAGTGCTGATTCTCGCCACTGCTTTCGGTTCTTCTCCCTGGCGCCCGCACCTGATGCGTGTTCCATTTTCTCGCTCTCCAGAACTGTAGCTCCCATGTCAGGAGGGCTGTTGTCACCTGCTTCTCAGCAGGCTGCTGCGGCCGCCACGGCAACCGGCCGGTTCGCTACTGCAAGAGGTGCCATTCGAACCATCACAGCAGTGAAGTTGGGGCGGCAGCAGAAACCCACCTTTACCAGACCTCCCCACCCCCCATCAACACCCGCGAGTGCGGGGCCGAGGAGCTGGTGTGCACTGTGGAAGCTGTCATCAGGTAGCACGGCAGTGAATATAATTAAGGGTCAATATATAAAGTAGAATTTGGCCTTTGTGTAAATGTTGTTTGCAAATCTTGTGCAAATTGATGCTGCTTTCACCCAGATGAGTTCAAAGCAGGAGCAATGAATTCCTGCCACTCTAGCAGATGAGCGGTGAGAGTTGTCCTCACAGAATAGTTCTGCCTTGAATCATAGGACTTGATCTTATTTCACTAATGTGCTCAGGAAAATGAAGACGTTAAGTGTTTTAACCTCTAAGTATTGTTAGTCATCTACCTGCATCCTGTCCTCCAGAAAAACTATATTCACTGACCCCAGGCCTGTTTTACAGCTTGCTGAAGGAAGCAGAGTTTCATGCTGAGCAGAGGGAGCATGAACTCAACCGCAGGAGGCAGATGGGCCTCTCTTCTTCCCATCACTCCTTGGACAACACAGACTTTGATAATAAAGATGATGACAAGCATGATCAGCGCCTCCTGAGCCAGTTTGGAATCTGGTTCTTGGTAAGAAATTCTTGCTATTTTTTTTAATTGTCCCACATTCATCTGCTCTGCTTTAAATAATGCTTTGTAAAGTTTGAAGGCCTTTCTCTGTCTCCAGAAGAAACAGAATCTAAGTGAAAACAGTACAGTTTTTCTTGCACTGCATTTATAACATCTCATCCTAACACTAAGAATATCTTTCTATGACAAGAAGGGTAGCTCATTAATTCATTCTTTCTATATAAAATCCTTTGATCTCTCCATAAGGAGTAATGGCAGAGATGATAGCACTGTTAATAATAAATAGTGAGCTGTGGTGGATTTTTTCCTTCTTTTTCCTTCTTTTTTTTTCCCCATTACACAGATGCCTTTCATCTAGGAATTGAACTCAAGAGTTCCAATCAAAAAAGCTGACAGTGCCTTAGAGTTACCACTCAAGTGAGACAGGCATCAGAAAGTAATCAAACAGCTTTACTTGAACAGTCAAGGCAACATTTTGAATCAACAGGGAAGTTGTTAGATGCTGCAGCCCCAGAAAAATGTAAAGGAAAAGTACTTTTAAAAAGGGTCCTGGTCTTCTCTGGGAGGCAGCATGGTAACCTGTTCTCCATGAAATGATATGAATGGGGTTTCTTTCTGCACTTGCTGCAATGCAGTTCTCATTGGTCACTGGGAATACAGTATTCACTAGGAAGTAGCACCTAGCAGCTGAGAAGTGGTTAGAAGACAAGTCCTGTTTGCTATTTGCCATTCTATTAATGCCCACTTTGGATTCAGTACAGCAAGCTGGCTTGAAAGCTTCCTGGCCCCAGAAGGGGGGCCACAAACTCAAATAGCAGGTGGTAATGGCTTGTCTGTGAGATGGGATACAGGCTTGGGCTTGGATGTGGGCTGCTTTTGCGCTGTTCAAAATAGGGACAAAAAAGGCAAAATCAGCATCATTTCTGCAAAACAGAATTCTCTTTTATTCTGCTAACAAACTGTTCACTTTCAAACTTCGAGACATTTCAGTTGACCTGTCATTAACTTTTACATAATTTCTCTCTTGTTCTTTTTTTTTTTTCCCTCCTTCTGGGCATTATATTACACACTTTAAAATCAAAAGTCATTTTGAAGCCTGTATTAACTGTTACAGTTTGTTAAAGCATTCTGCATTGATATTTCAGTACTGAAATTTAAAAAGAAATTTGATACTTTTTCAAATATTTGCTTTTTTGATTGTGAAAATATTTTGTCAATAATCTTGTGCCAATCTCTATTCTTAAAACTTTCCTGCTCAATTACCTACTGTGTAATCTGCATCCAGTGCAAAATGTAGTAGAGAAAAACACTTTCCCACCTTTAATTCTAGAAATTAAATTTGTGTTTCTGTTCTCCAGGTGAGCCTTTGTACTCCCAGTGAGAACACACCCACAGAGAGTTTAGCAAGGCTGGTTAGTATGGTCTTCCAGTGGTTTCATTCTACAGCTTATATGATGGATGATGAAGTTGGTAGCCTGGTTGAAAAGCTTAAGCCCCAGTTTGTTACCAAGTGGCTGAAGACCGTCTGTGATGTCCGGTTTGATGTCATGGTTATGTGCCTCCTTCCCAAGCCAATGGAGTTTGCCAGGGTAAGAATCATTTATATGAAGATTTGTAATTCATATTTCTTAGGAAATAGACACAGTTTCTCTACTTTCAGGTATAAGCCTGTCCTTTGCTTTTTCCATTTACAAATCTGTGTTTCTCTGCTCTTTGCATACCAAAGAGAGAGAGAGAATGAGAGAACTGTACATCAGTTATGTATTTAGTTAGAAGTATATATTTTGGGGCTCCATCACTTAGAACTTTCCTTCAAAGAAAAAGCATTTAGAAAAACAATGTGATACAGATCAAGTTTTTCAGTATGAAGACTCAATGTTAACTGGTGGAGCAGAGCAAAGAAGGGAAGCTGCAAGTTTGTCCAAGCTGTAAGTTTGTCCTGCAATGAGAAGAGTAGACAATGGGGGGTTATTCTGTGTTGCAGCCTGGAAGTGAACAAGCTTCTTGTAAATTTTGGACAGTTCTTTGTTGCTCTGTGAGTCAAATGAAAGAGGAAAAAAATGGTGCAGTCCCCATGGGTGACCTCTAAATTCTGTTTTGAAGGTGCTAATGATCATCCCCCCCAGTTTCTTACCTGTAACACACTGAGAAAATTTATGGTGCTGGACAAATAATGTGGACTAGAATGATCACTGATCAGTATGATTGCTGGAAATACCCACAGGTTGGTGGATACTGGGACAAATCCTGTAGTGCTGTGACCCAGTTAAAAGAAGGTCTGAATCGAATCCTTTGCTTGATTCCATACAACGTGATAAGCCAGCCAGTATGGGAGTGTATAATGCCGGAATGGTTGGAAGCTATAAGGACAGAAGTGCCTGATAATCAACTGAAAGAGTTCCGGGAAGTGTTAAGGTAAGTAGGGACGCGTAGGAGCCTTTTTCTGTTTTGATGTGTCAATTGTTTAGGGTGTTAGCACAATCAAATAATAATAATAAAATAAAAACGCCATTCAGATTGCTTTCCCAAGTCCAGTAGACAGTAGCAAGTGAATGCTGCTGAATCATTCATGAATTCTATTTAGACTATTTATGCTTCTATTTAGAGCACTTAAGCTTTGTGAAAGCCTTCTTTTATTCCTCTTGATATCCTTGAATCTATATTGAGTGAGGTGCATTTTCAGTGGCTTCCTGCAGCATAGTGGAGGAAGCATCTTTCTCCTTTGGGCAGCAGTCAGTGTGAAAAGGTGGGGATCAGCAGAAGCCTCGTGCCTGTTGAGCAGCTTTGCAGAGCTGGATCAGGAGGAGTAGGTAATAACTGTAGGTAATTTAGGTAATTTTAGGTAATGTTTTCCCCTGCTGAGCAAGAGAAGCCCCGGAATAAGAATGGTGGCTGGCTGACTCATACTTCCCTGTCTGCTGTTCTCCTTTTTGCAATACAACTTTACGTTGCCTTTTAACTGATTTAAAGGTCCTGAAGCTGACTGTAGCTTTGTACTTTTAGGGGGTGGGTGTGTAATGAGATGAGAAATGTTCCTATACATTTAGTTTTGAAAAGGGTTGTCCTATCAGATGAAAATACTTTTTAAGACTGTTTTCCCCAGAGTTACCTGCACAGCCTGGTTTGAGATGTAATGTACACTCATAAGGGGCATCACCCAGGTCAGGGCTGACCTTGTGCAGCCCACACAGACAGTATGAGCAGCGTAGCTTGGTTCCTTGTCTGATGGGAAAGAAAGGGTGCGAGATGACAGGAGCATCCCTACTGCTGGCAGAAAGATTAACTTCCTATCAGTTTAGCGTGTGATGCCACTTAGTGATCCTGTGTTTTTGTTCTTCTTTTCAGCAAAATGTTTGATATTGAGCTTTGCCCTCTCCCTTTTTCTATGGAAGAGATGTTTGGCTTCATTAGTTGTCGGTTCACAGGTTATCCATCCTCTGTGCAAGAGCAAGCGTTGCTTTGGCTGCATGTAAGTGTTCCTTCTTGACAGGTCATGCTGAAGCAGCTTGTGATTTTGAAAGAATAAAAAAGGAGCCTCTTTTTCAAGGACGAGGAAACCTTTCTGCTTTCGGTCTGGGCCCGGTGTAGGTATAGATAATTCTGGGAAGTTTTGTTTTACTGACCCATCACGGATAATAATACTGAAAGACTGCGACATTCTTTTCCCTTTGATTGTCACTTGTGCCAAGTATCTCTGGCTTCTTGCCAATTAAGCTCATTAGTCTCTTCACAATGTGCTCTGTGTATTCCAAAATTAATGCCAAGCTCCAGAAGCAATTGGAGTCTTTTTCACTTATAGACAACTGGATGGCTCTGGACTCATCAGACTTTTTGCCCTCGGCCTTCTGTGCTATATTTGTCCACAAAGCTGGTATTTATATTGCAAAAGCTACAGAAAAAAAGTGTCTTCTCGGGGAAGGACGTTCAAAGGGACATGAAATTTTCCACAGCCCCAGTCCTTAGAATAATAGCTATAATGCTCATTATCACTTGTGGTCTGCTGAGGGTTATTTTGGTGTAGCCTCTGCAAAGAGCAGTTTACCCAATGATCATAGCTATTTTCCTGTATGGAAAATTTTCTAGTAAGGTACGATTTCTGTGGATTTTGCTTGTTAGTAGTAACGGTTTGATGAGCACAAATGAGCTTCTTTGTTGCTGACAAAAGAGACGATGAATATTCCCTTGGTGATTTGCAGATAACCAGGCTTCTCAGTATATTAAAGCCTGTAGCAACCACTCTGACTGGATTCTTAAGATAATTACAGGAATTCACTATTTAAATAGCTTTAAATAGAAATAATAAACATAATAAATAGTTATCCAAGTATTGGTAATATTTTGGCTTCAGGGAAACGGTTTCTTGAGCAACCTCTGACACCTGTGTGTTTGCCTGTAAAGCCATCACAAGTAGCATAAAGGAGATGTTGACAAATAGTTTGAAAATACCCTACTTTGCTAGTTCTTTTGCCTTGATTCTTACTGAAACCTAAGCTCACAGCTCACCCCACTGACTCCCAACTATATTAGTTGCCCTTTAAATTAACTGTCCCTTAAAAAACTTGCTGACCTGGGGATTGTGTGATAAATGTGCTTACAAAAGTAGCTGATATTTTAGATCACGTTTGAAAGCTGATGCTGTTTTTAATTATTGTCTTTCTTCAGGTGTTATCTGAACTAGACATTGTTGTCCCTCTTCAGTTACTAATCAGCATGTTTTCTGATGGAGTTAATTCTGTAAAAGAGTTAGCAAATCAAAGAAAATCAAGAGTCAGTGAATTGTCAGGAAATCTTGCAGCTCGGAGGGTAATAATTCCTTTTTTCTTTTGTTTTTTTTTTCTCTTTAGAACAGTTTTCATAATAGAATGCACATGAAGAATTTAAAAGATTGATATAACTCCTTGTATTAATACTTATCACTTGGTCAGTGTGAAAATAATGCAGATAGGAATTAACTACACAGTATTTCAGAGAGCTGTTTCGCTGGGTATATATTTGGAGTGTTTGTCTTGGTTTCATTTTCAGTCTCTGCATGTTCTATTCACCACCACCACCATCAAGTTTATCACGGACAACTGATTACCCAGCGTGAGCCTGCATGTTCTTATAGTGCATGTTTAGTGGAGACTAGGAATGCTGCGTGTTCAGTTGTTTGCAGCTGCTTGTATGCTTGGTATGGCCTTGGTTGCACTGCTGTGTTGAGATCGCAGAATCACAGAATGGTTGAGGTTGGAAGGGACCTCTAGAGATCGTCTAGTCCAACCCCCTGCTCCAGCAGGGACACCCAGAGCACGGGGCACAGGGCGGCATCCAGGCGAGTTTGGAAGATCTCCAGAGAAGGAGACTCCACAGCCTCCCTGGGCAGCCTGTTCCCTCTGGGCAGCTCTGTCACCCTCACAGTCAAAATTTTACCTTGTATTTAGACAACCTCTTCTTTATTTGTTTATTTTTGAGATTCTACTATTGAAGTTGATATCCTTTGATCATGGAGCAGAATATTGTAACCCTGAGAGCTACTTTGCTACCTATGCTGATTTTGTTTGTTTTATGATACAAAATTTCCTCCTTAGTGGAATTAATAGTTAAGTAATTTTAACTTAAAAGAATTTGTGCATCCATATGACCTCTGTACTTTATTGTATTTAAGCATTTAATGGCATTAATGGACACTTTTAAGTTTTACAAAAGGTAACTATAAAAGGGAATAATAAGGCTTTCAAAGCTCTTGCTATTTACCGTAGTTCCATAGTTTCATATAAATGAGTTTGCTTAACATCCATTTGCATTTTTTTTTAATGCTTTCAGGTAAGCGTCGCTTCTGACCCTGGCCGCCGAGTGCAGCACAACACGCTGAGTCCTTTCCCAAGCCCTTTCCAGAGCCCATTTCGCAGCCCGTTACGAAGTCCTTTTCACAGCCCCTTCAAAAACTTCGGACACCCCGGTGGAAAGACTATTGACTTTGACTGTGAGGATGATGAGATGAATCTTAATTGCTTCATACTCATGTTTGATCTCATCTTGAAGCAGGTACTTACAGAAGAAAAATAAATACATTAAAGGACACTAGGGTTCTTTCAGCTCACTGGTTCTCATTCCCTTTCTGCTGGAGAATGGCATGAAGTGCAAGATATTCAAAGCCTTATACACTTGTCACCAAGCTTTACTTTAACAAGTTTTGTGTTCATGGTTAATAAAGAGAAGGGAGATGCCTCCACCCTGTGTTAGATGTTTCATGTGATGGAAATGAACTGCCCTTTGGAGATGCATTTTTCTAAAAACTACAGGCCTCTGCCTGGTAATAGGCTTCCTTTAAATGCTTCATTTTTGAATCGCTACATTTATTCATTATGAATCCAAATCCAAGTGGTTTGGATAGCCATCTTGAGATAAAATTAATGGATCCTCTGCTTGAAATTCGCTATTTGACTTTGAAAATCTTCCTTTAGCTGCTAAAATTTGTGTCTCAGCATCAGTGGCTATATTTGAAACTGTGAATTCAAATTTATCTCACACTCTTCCCAGTAGTGTATTTTAACAGTGTGGGAAATGTAGGAATTAGCAGACTAGTCAGAGCTGTGGCCTTTAAATAAATGATTAATCCTTACTCTTTTTATTCTTTTTCAGATGGAACTGCAAGATGATGGTGTCACTTTGGGCTTAGAGAACAGTATTTCGAAAGATATAATTTCCATCATAAACAATGTGTTGCAGGCACCCTGGGGTGGTTCCCATACCTGTCAAAAAGATGAAAAAGCAGTTGAATGTGGTCTGTGTCAATCCAGTATACTCTGTTACCAGCTGGGCTTTGAGCTGCTGGAACAGCTTGCTCCGAAAGAAGAAATCAGACTTGTGGTAAGTAGAGCAAACAAGGGCCTATATTAATGGTGTGCTGAAGCTCTTCATCTTAGTTTTGCTTATTACATTGAGCATGAAGGAGCGAAGTTGCACTGACCTCTGCTATGGAGCATTTGAGAGGTTAAAGCAAAAATACTATTGACCTGTAAAATCTTACAGGTTTGAATTGGAGAGATTAAAAGAAAGAATACATGGGAAATTACAGTATTAATCCATTATGGGACTCTTTCCCTTATCACTGCTGAAGTGCTGCTTTCCTTTGGAATGACACCACTGTGGGACTGTGTGAAATGTGAATCGATAATATTTAGTTCTTTCCTCCTTGTTTTAAAAGCTGAGTGGTTATTCGCAAATGAATATCGTTTTAGAAAGATTTTTGAATTATTTCTCAAATGGGCACCTTGAAAAACCTTATTTGATACTTGATTATTGAAAATGCAGGTTTTCCTGAAATATTTCATGTTCAGAATCCAGCTTTATTATCAGACATGGAAATCTCAACCAAATTCTGCTAGTCACATTTATTTTTTCTGCAAAGCCACATGTGAATTTAAACAGTACCTATCATATGATGAATTTAGATGAATTTATTTCCACCTGAATATTTATTGTATGTGCTCTTCCATCTGACAGTTCAGAAAGTGCCACCACTCCTCTCATCCTAATGATTTACTACGGCAAGTGACATGTGGTCGTAACAGGTTCTTTTAGTCATTTATTTTTGGTGGTGGGCACAGTGATCCTCTTGGTGTGTAAAAGGTTTGGAATTCCATTCTGATGAACGTGCTACTAGCAGGTTTTGTGGACACCCAATTCAGTAACATTTTCCAGAAGAGTCATCTCATGCCTTTTCCTGTTCAGATTCCTGTCTCAGATGGAAAGAGGCAATGGTAAAGACTCTTCAGTGGCTGGGGCTTTGTAGCATTTCTAGCATCAATGTTGAGTTTTATAACAGTAGCAATAGCCACTTGAATTCCTAAGTTGCTGGACACCCAGGACTGTATTTTATTTTTTCAGTGTAAAAGTGTTTGAGATACCATCTGCTTCTAAGCCTATAACTACGTAGTGCAAAGGGAAGCATGTCCTGCTCTCTGTGCAATGGAGTGACTTTTCCAAGGCAAACATGCTAAGTTTGGTAAAACTTGGAGCCTCTGTCTGTATTCTCCTCAGCTCCAATATGGATACACAGTTCTGCTAAGGTCTTGCAAAGCTGTGAAACATAGTCTCATAGTCAGCATGCGTTTGCCAATGCAAAATTTTAAATGTGTAATTGATTTAAATGCACAAGTGTCACAGACAGTGACAGTTTCTTCCTCACTTGGGCTCTTTTTTTTTTTTTTTCCACGTACAATCTAACTTAAACGGCAGAATTTGGCCTATTGTATTTGGATAACATCAAGAAACGAATTTAACTTATTATGTTCTTAAAGGAGCCCACAGATAACCTTGAGGATAGTCTTCTGTATACTAGACCTGAGTTTATTATAGGAACTGAAGGAGAAGAGGAAGATAAATCAGCACCAAAACATGGAGAAAACCCAGGAAATCACACAGAGACCACAGAAAACACTGGTAGGTTGAGGATGAGGAGGGATGGAGTTTTCAGTAAGTCTTCAAATGGGACACCTCTCAAAGGAATACACGTTTTTCAAGCAGTCTTTCAAATCCAGCATTGCACTGTTAGTACTTTCTCATGCATTTAGGACTTCCAGCATTCTGAGTTTATGGGAAGACTGTATTATGTTGGTAGCAAACCAAACTGACTCTCCAAAATCTTTAAAGATACTACTCTTTGAGCATATTAAGCATTTAACGTAGCAAAAATATTAAATGCTGAATCCCTTGCTGTTTTATCTTATTGTAGAGTTGATTTATCTCTTGTCACATTTATATCCTTTAATTTTACTTTGAATACAATACTCTTAACAACAGTTTATGTAACTTGAATTTTAACAGCTATAAAAAATGACACGGAAAGAAAATTTTGTTATCAGCAACTCCCAGTCACCTTGAAGCTCATATATACTATACTGCAGGTAATATTGATTATTTGTGTAGTTCCTAGTTTTGGTTAGTGATTTCACCATGCTGAGAGTAGTACATCTGCTTGCACAGGAAATGTCAAGGTTTGAAGAGCCAGACATTCTTTTTAATATGCTGAACTGTCTGAAGATTCTGTGTCTTCATGGAGAATGCCTGTATATAGCAAGAAAGGACCATCCACAATTTCTAGCCTATATCCAAAATCACATGCTGATTGCAAGGTAGGCTGTCACACATTTTGCTCATACTTTGATTCCAACTAGGCATTCTTGGATGTGATATGCAAGAATTTGCAATTTAATAAGGTTTTATCAAAGAAATGGGAAAAATGTTTAATGAAAAAATGTTTAATGAAAGATTTTGATCAGCACTTCATTTTGCCCTCAGTCTGTCTGGAAATAAGTCTTGGTTTTGCTCTGTTCATTCTGCTGTGTCTGTATGAGGTGTTTTACTACAAGGGGGTTAAGACTCGAACTCACTGAGCTTCTCCTTCAGGCCTTTGGTAGATAGCATTTTTGCTAGAAAAAAGATTCTAGATTCATAAAACTGCAGAATAACAGAATAAAATAGGTTGGATATAGCTTCAGAAGATAGCTTGAAGTTTGAAGACTTGGAATTTTAAGCCAATTGTGGGCTCTAATACTAATACTTTCATACTCTTTGTACACTACTCATGTAGTGTAATCTACAACTCAAAATTATCCTTGGGAACTGTATGGAGCCATACCAGCAGTCCTACCAGCAATCGTAGTGCTCACATGAGTGCTTAGGATGGCTCATAAAGGCTGTCATGAAAAGCACGTTCCCCAGTACAGTGTGGCCATTTAGAAGACAGGATGCCAAAGGATTGCTTTTGTAAGCAGACTTGCTGGTTTTGTTTTTTGCAGCTTATGGGGAGTTGTGAAGTCTGAGTTCTCTCAGCTTTCTTCCCTGGCAGTCCCACTTCTTCTCCATGCTCTTTCACTTCCCCATGGAGCTGACATATTCTGGACAATCATAAACAGCAATTTCAACAGCAAAGATTGGAAAATGAGGTTTGAAGCAGGTAGGCGTGGAAATTGCAGGCTGTTTGTGTGTTTGTTGCTTTGCTGAAGAGATAAAGCTTTCCCAACTGTAAGTGAGGAGAACTGCAACTGGTGGTTATCCTCTTGCTGGTTTGGGCAGTTTGGGAGATAGTTTACCATATCACAATACCATACCCCAAAAGGCAGCAAAATAGAGGAGAACATGAGACATTCTGGATAATTAAAATAAGATCAAATTCATAGTCATGTTTGCCAGCTATTTTTTGTTTTTGCTTTCTGATACACATCTCCTAAAAATATCTGCATCTTAGGCCATAAAGAAGCTGTTGTCTAAACTAAAATGAACATTTGCTTTCTCTCATGGTGTGGCTGCTACAGTGGAGAAGGTGGCTGTGTTGTGCAGATTTTTGGATATTCACTCTGTGACCAAAAACCACCTACTAAAGTATTCTTTGGCTCATGCATTCTGCTGTTTCCTGACTGCTGTGGAAGATGTCAACCCAGCTGTAGCTACAAGAGCTGGACTATTACTTGACACCATAAAGAGGCCAGCTTTACAGGTGGGCTCATTATATGAGACAAAAAATAGGAAAGCTCAAATAAGAAACTGAATTTTGACCCAGGGTTCAAGGGGGTTCAGGTGTGCAGTTCCATCATCACTGTTAACAGGTCATAAGTCAAGCCTTATGAATTATGATAGTTGACAAAAAAACACAAAATAGCTGTGGGAAATGATACTGTCCTAACCCCAACTTTGTCTCCAAAGGATTACTGCATTTGGACTGTTGCTGGAAAAAAAAATGTAAATGTTAAATTGTGATAGTGTGAACCAAATGCCCAGTAGATAGAATTTTGTCTGTACCTTTGTATTCTTCAAAATCAGTGTAGGAAAGTCATCAGTCTAAATATCGGGCTGTTTATCTCCCTTACTTTTCTGCTGATATTGATATCGTTGCTCCTGATTTAAAGCACTAGAAAAGAGGAGCTAAACCTTTGTTCTGTAATAACTGATAGAAGTTGTGATCTTTGATGTTCCGTAGTTCTAAAAACACTTACAGTGTCTTATCTCAGATCTATGGTTTTTTGTTTGTTCTTCTTCTACACAGGGTCTCTGCCTCTGCCTTGATTTCCAGTTTGACACAGTTGTTAAGGACAGGCCCACAATTCTTAGTAAGCTTTTGCTACTTCATTTTCTCAAGGCAGATATTCCAGCTTTGAGCTGGGAGTTCTTTGTGAATCGCTTTGAGACCCTGTCTCTGGAAGCACAGCTTCATCTGGACTGCAACAAAGAATTCCCTTTCCCAACAAGTAAGCAGAAACCAAATCATTTTGATTGCCTTTTATCAGCTGCTGGAATTACAGATGTCTACAAGGGTATGAGAGGGATGTAGGCCTCACCTGCATAAACTTCATGGAACTAACTAATCTTTCATGTCAAAAGAGAATAACTCAAAGTAAACACTTTTTGACTGCTCAAATGCAAATTAGGATGTGTTTCACTGCAAGTTTGGGCACTGTGTTTTTACCTCTCACTAGAATGTGATTCCAGACCCTGCTGAAACATGATCTGGTCCTATTATAGATCAGCTTCAACCCATATTAACGTATTTGTTCCTTTGTAGTTCTTGCACTATTAACATGCTATTCCCAAAGGGCTAGATCATGCCTGACCCAGTTGTGTAAAAGCCAGATGAAGGTATAATCCCAGGCCTAGGAACTGCATATTCCCCAAAGCATAAACAAATGCATGGGACGTGACATGAGATGTTTGGAACTGAGCAGAGTCTTGGTTAACTGTTCTGTACTGTCCCTATTTTGTTTCTTGATGAGGTTACATGTCTCTTTCCACTCACTTGCGAAGGGAGGGAGGGACTAAAATAATAACCTGTGCATGCTTGTTTAACATACTGAATAGTTAAAAGTTTTCTCACTCAAGTGGTGGCCATGAGTCAGTTCTGTTTGCATCTGGCTTGCTTGGAGGAGGTGAGGAACAGTTGTCTGCATAGCATCAGCTCCATCAACAGCCTAATGACTCCTCTTGCACTGTGTGAAGCCTGGTGCTTAAAAAAGGTGATGCTGCTGCCTGCATCTAGGAAATGGATGGAGTTGCAAACATATTTTCCTCCTTGGGTTAGCTTGGCCCGAAATTGGGAGCTATTGCTGTGACCTGAGAAGGCCATCTCAGCAGTGGTCAATAGCCCCTCTAGCTGCATGTGTAAGGACACATCTTAAAGTAAAAATATTTGAGAGCATTTAATTTTTAAAATACATAAGATATTTTTCAAAATTCCTTTGTTCCTTCCTCTTTGTCCTTTCCATAAGTGGTTGAAAGGATGGAGTCACCAGCTTTAGTGACTCAGGTAATAAAAATCAAAGGCTTTGAATATGCCACAGCCATGAATGTAGAAAGACTCTAGTGACTCCAGTGAGACAGATGCACTGATGCTACAGGTAACAGTAGTGGAAAAGCATAGCCACACTTACAGGATTTTTGAGATCCTGTTCAGATCAGGATCATAGAGGTAGGCAGGACAGAATTTCAGTTTATGGTAGAACTAAAGGTAACATTTTGATATGAGTGCACTAGATATAATCCATACTAACAGGCTTCTGCCATTTTAAATAGAGGGCATCTTATACTCCCTTACCCTGAAATTCAGTTTTGGGGTCAACCAAAAGAGTCTGGCTTTGTTCAATCTCTAAAAACAGAAAAACAACTTTTTTTTTTTTTTTTTTTAACACACTTATGTGATTTGGGGTTTTACACGTTCTAGACTGAACGCATGCAATGAGTTCCTTGCAGATGGACCCCTTGAACCTGTAGGAAGCGTTCTTGACTTCGATGGGACCTGGGGCCCATTTGCGCTTGGCACTTGGCAGCATTAGGGCCTTGCCGTGCTGTGGAATGAATCCTAACTTGGTCAATTGCATTTGCAAAGCTATCACTGCTGTCCGGACAAATGTCGCCAACCTCAGTGATGCAGCAATGTGGAAGATCAAGAGGGCTCGTTTCGCACGTAATCGTCAGAAGAGTGTGCGTTCCCTGAGGGACAGTGTGAAGGGACCAGTGGAGTCCAAGAGAGCGCTCTCCCTTCCAGAAACCTTAACCACCAAAATTCGTTGAGTATCTGTTTATATGTTTGTGACGCACCTGTATCTTCTCCCTTAGGATTGTATCCTATTGTTGGGAACTCATTGGAATTGTCAATCTGTGTCCAACTGGGAAAGCAAATTCAGATTTCTGACTGACTTGGACATTGTTCAGATAATGGCAAGTCAGTGAGTTTGGCAAAGAACATAGACAAACATTACGTCTATGCTCTCTTTATTTAAAATATCAGAACAAAATGTTCTAAGGCTAGTTGGTAGACAGATTTTTTTTTTTGTGACTAATACACAGTGATTTGGAATAAAATAGAAATAGCAATTCATAGAACAATTACAATTTATTTATTGTAATTACTGGTCAATTTATACAGTGTTTGCTAGACATCTTGGAAACAAATCCTAAGTCTTGGATGAGCGGTTGGGTATCTTCAGAATTCCTTTGTCAAGAAAGGAATGTGCATGCAACAAATCCTTCCTGCTATCTTGCATAGGAGGACAGCACAGGTGCTAGATCATAGGTCTGTATGGAGCGCTATACAGATATTTCCCAAGCAAAAGTAAAACTTGTTCTCATTTTGAGAATTTTACAAATGCCTATTAGTCTGGCATTTAGATTGGACCCCAGACTTTGCTCCTATCCTTACAATAACATTCAACTTTGGGTACTAATGAACTGCTAAAGTTATTGAGGTAATTCCTTTTCTCCAAACTAGACGACATCGTATTTTGGGACTTTAATGTAATCCTTCTCAATCAGCTTCTGATCCTGCACAGATGTTCCTGTGTGATGACTCTTGTACCAGCAAAACCGAATGATGAAGAAAACTAGAATTACAGAACCCAGTGCACGAAATCTACAGAGCACAGAAGTGCTGTGTTTCAAATAGTTACCTCACTGCCTGACAAGAGTGCATGAATAAATGAATGCATATATGGTGGTGCTGAATATATGCTGACGATTAAGATGCCAGTACTGCTTATGTAAACAGAGCTGTTCTTTTGTTTGTTGTTCTTGTGGTGGTGTTTTTTGTTTGTACTGTTTTGTTTTTCCCTTTAAGCCGTCAGCTTGACCAGACATGAGCAGTCTGCTCCGGCACTTGGTGGGACCCCAGACCAAACTCCAGGTAGGTTGGAAAAGGGGGATGTTCTGATGGAATAGGAAAAACGAGGCACTAGGACTGGCTTTCTTGCAAACTCGGAAGGTAAACTTATGCAAGATATTTCTATAAAGTTTAAGCTCAAGTTCTATTCTATTCCTGTACTGAAAATTGCCCTCCATTGTAAATTAGTAGTTCAGGCCTGGGGGAAATAATCACAGAGAAGTCGGTTGTTCTGCAAATGTTTCACCATCCGGTCTTTCATTTCTCTTAGGAATTAGTAAATCTTAAGCGTGTACTGATCCAGTGGGTAACCTATGATCAGGCTGATCTTTCAACTTCAGGTGAAAGCACAAGTAAACAAAATGTTCTTGAATGCAGGTACTGGGCGTTGCAGTTGTTCCCTCTGTATATACTTATAGCCAAGTATAATACTTATATATATATAGCCAAGTATATACTTATGTATATACTTATTTTTCATTTACTGACAACATTTTATGAAGATGCAGCCCTTCAGTCAATCATTTGTTGAACAGCTAGATCAACAGGGCCCAAAGAAGTATGTAATCGCTAAATAATGATCAGCACTGGCATTTCTTGCTCTGGTTGAGCCCTGTGTGCACTGACCAGTGGGAAGTGAAAATTTCAGTTTCAGATCTTTTATTTCTTTCTTCAGGACATGCAATATTCTCAGCAGACAAAAATTCACAGTGTACCAGGTAATCAGTGGAACAGAAATATGCTTTGCCCACATAGGCACTAACTTTTGGGATGCAAAATGGATTAGGAGAGTATCTGAATTAGCCCTATTCATTGCCCTGTCATATCAGTCCACAGAGAGCTGGCAATCAGCTCATCCTTACAGAACATATATGCACGTTGTCACAGTGTCATAGAAAGAGCAAGTGAAATAAAGACTTGAAGAGCAGATATGACAGCATTGTAAAGAGCACTAAATAAAGACTTATGCCCACTAATATTTTCTGAGAAAGCATGAAGGCTGTGCTAGATGAGAATGTGGTGGCCATGGAATTGAATTTGCTTTTAATTCACATTGATATGAAGGAATAGTTACTCAGTTTGGCAGAGATGTACTGGGATGGGGAGACTGGCAGCTTTATTAAAAGTGAGAAAACAAAAATGGGCGGAATATCACCAGTGTCTCTGTTGTACTGATAGGACAACCCTCCCCAGAGAACGACAATACAATAAAAGATCTGCTGCCAGAAGATGCGGGGATTGATCACCAGACCGTCCACCAGCTGATAACCGTGCTCATGAAGTTCATGGCAAAGGATGAGAGCAGCGCCGAGTCGGACATCAGCAGCGCCAAGGCTTTCAACACCGTCAAGCGTCACCTCTATGTCCTGCTTGGCTATGATCAGCAGGAAGGCTGCTTCATGATTGCGCCGCAGAAAATGCGCGTGTCGACCTGCTTTAATGCCTTTATCGCCGGAATAGCACAGGTAGGGGAAGGCACTTCCTGCCTTTTGCAGCTCTCTCTCTCTCTCTCTCTCTCTCTCTCTCTTTGTGCTTGAGATGGCCACGTTTGCAGTTTGAACTGACAGGGTGAAGAGGGCAGAAACAACCCTCCTTATACCAAAGTATGTGGGAGTCCTGAGCCCTTGCCTGTCCCCTGTGTGAATAATCTGTAAGCTTTCGGGCATCCCTCACTTTGCAGGAGATTCCTTGCCCTCATTCCTTAGAGTGTACCAGAAATTCCTTTCTTCCCCTTCCTAGTGAGTGATGCCCATTTCATAAAACGTGTAGAACTATGATAAATGACTTTGAGCACTTGCCTTGTTTCTTCTTTCTCCTTCTTTAAATTAAGGATGGCATTTTTTTCTTCTACCACAAACCTTTTCTGAGGCTTGATTCTTATTGAAAGAGCCTTTTTTTGTGATGCTGAAAAACATTGCTCAGAATACTTATTGTTCATGATGAAGAACCTTCATCAATTCCGCAATTCCACTTCCTCCTCACCACAGTACCCCATAAGGATTACAGTGGGGGAGAAGAGAGTATTATTGCTTTATATATCCGCTAGACTCTTAAAATACCTGTTGTTAAAATTCAAACACTGCTCAAAGTTGTCCTTACCTTTCCTGTAATGTTATGTCTCATTACATTCTCATTGTAATGAAGACAACAATTCCAACCCACTGTACCTCCCCCCAGGTCATATCTAGCTGCTTTCTACTGTCATCTCTGCAAACATTGGGACTGGACTAACTTGCTGGTCCTTTGGTTTTACTTGTAAACTTGGAATGATCCATTCAAGAAAACATTATCAAAAACTTCTGTTTACATTTCACATCATAAAATCTGAGTATTTCAAATTTTTGAAAGGATAAAATACCTAGCAATAATTGTGGACATGTTTTGCTGCTTGAAGTCAGTTCAGTATTGCCCCACGTGGTGGCAATATTGTACAATCCTGTCTGAGGGGGATGTACAGTATGTGTGGAAACCTAGCAGTGCAGTGCACCATTACAGATCCTGGGCTGAGTTCTGCTTATGTTTTGCAGCTCATTTGTTCCAAATCTGCCTATGGCATCTTAAAAAATGTATCTACTCAACTGAAGATGTGTCTGCATTATAGGATGCACTGTATAATGGCAGGGCTCTGTCTCACTTGAATGGGTGACTTTGAACCAGCTGTGTAACCATAGCTTGACCTGCCGGCACAAAGTGTTGCAGGACAGGACCATGTTAGTGGGTGTCAGCTATCTGATCAACAGGGCAACCCTACAGGGATAGGCATGGGATTCATTTCTTTACCACTGTGCACACAGTAGGAAATTCTGAGACAGTTGCACACTGAAATAGTTGTTTTTCCTATAAAATCCTCTATCAGCCTGTTCAGGAGGATGCATTTTGTGTCCTCGAATTAGGCTTGTACCCATGTTCTAACAAAAATCAAAAGGGAGGTATACAGCTCTGAAGGAGATGGATGATGTGGACCCTGCACTGCTCTGTGGGCAGGTCTTCCTGGGTTGCAGATACTGTCAGGTGTGTCTTTTTGCGATGGCAGGTATAAACCAACAGTTTCACTAGGAAAGAACACATGCAGCACGCTTGTTACAAACTGGCAAGCAGTTAATAGTGAGACTGCCTTGAAAACAGACTTATTTCCACTTAACTAACATTTAAACCGCATTAGATATTTTGCATTTCAGCATCAGCATTGTGAACTAACTCCTGTGCTACTGTTCTTTTCAGGTGATGGACTATAACATCAGCCTTGGAAAGCACCTTCTTCCCTTGGTGGTGCAGGTGTTGAAATACTGCACTTGCCCTCAGCTAAGGCATTACTTCCAGCAGCCTCCTCGCTGCTCCCTTTGGTCCCTCAAGCCTCACATTCGGCAGATGTGGTTAAAGGCTTTACTTGTCATCCTTTATAAGGTGAGTGGCTTTGAAAAGATGCCATCCACCTTCTAATTCATACTTCAAAGTGGAATTTATTAGAGATAGAGCACGTAAATTACTGCAAATGAATGAAGGGTACTACAAAGGTTCTCTTTTGTGATTTTTCTTATTATATGTATTTAATTTGTCTGAAGTAGTTTACACTTTCATCAGTGCTAGTGACGTGTTCTTCATGCTGTCTGTATTGTCTTTCAATTATCTGAGAAAGGAAAAATATGTATTTGAAAACAGAACAATACTATATAAATTTCCAAAAGCTGATAGGAAAGGTCTTGGACAGTGTTCTGTGTAACTTAGTACTCATTTTTAAAAGTTGAATAGTTTTTAAATGGGGTGAGTCAACTTCTATTCCTTAGTTAAGTGCTGCTTTTAGAAAGTGTTATTAAAATATCATGTCTTTACATGCAAAGATGATGTGAATTTTTTTGATAGTTTTGATATTGCAACCTTTTGCAATATTATTAATAATTGGTTTTGTAATATAAAAAGACAAGGAAACTATGTAATAAATGTCTGTACAAAGCTGGAAACAGGCCTGCTTCTCATGATGTGTTTAGAATTGTAAGATCAAAGTAAGGCAAAGGGCATCCAGCTGACAATATTCTTGTCATTTTTCTCTTTTACTGCCTAAATGTTTATCCTAAATTAGTTTTTAAGCTGAAGCTCTTCTCTTTCACTGAACAGTACCCCTACAGAGACTGTGAAATCAGCAAGATTGTACTTCACCTAATCCACATCACAGTCAATACCCTCAATGCTCAGTATCACAGCTGCAAGCCCCATGCAACTGCTGGTCCTTTGTATAGTGACAACAGTAACATAAGCCGATACAGTGAAAAAGAAAAAGGTATTTTAAACAGTCTAATTTTTGTGATGCTCTTTAATTTACTTCATTAAGTCTCACTGTTGCAGATAAAAGGTAAGTGTGGTGTGAGTTTAGAACATAGGTCTCAGGATGAAGACAATGTGTGATTCATGTGACCAAGTAGAGCTATCGATAGGAAGAGAAACATGCCATTTGTCTGGAGCAGCCTAACTTGGAGGGAGTGAACTGAGGACTCACTAGTTCAGGCACCATACCTGATTAGTCGTTAGTTTTTTTAATGAATTGCAAATTCAAACTGCTTGCAAATTTGCTGATGGTTAACCATACCCACACAGAGGAGACGCAATCAACCCATTAGCATGCAGCAGCTATTTGCAGATATGGGGGTGGGTTTCATCTGAGTAAATTTAGACATCTGTATGCCCTAGCTGTCTACAATCCAGTCAGAGTTAAGAGGAAAACCAAGTGCTTTAGGAGCACAGATAACTTCATTCCAAAGCAGATGATAGAATAGTAAATGCTATATATTACCTAGTTTATAGTAACATGTATAATAACAAACAGTAGATAGTGAAGTATGAAAATGATCGTTCAGTCTATGGGGTTTTTTTTTTCCTAATTGTGAAAGGAGCTGGAGCTGACCTAGGTTAGATACAAACATGTGTGATATAGATTTCTGAGTGCACAGGAGGATGCTTCCACCCCCCAAACCTGTGTCTGATTGTTAACTTTTCTCTATATGTTTGCCAGCTATAACGAAGTACTGTGATGTTGTGAACTGGTGTAAGTTTAGCTCCTGAGAAGTAATAAATGTCACTGAATGTGACTGACCCTACAATTGCAAAGTTTATTATAAGTTTAACTGATCAGAGCTTAAAAGGTTCTTTTGATGTTAAACTACAGGTAACTTTTAGTCATTTGTTATTTACATCCTCCTTTTCAAACACTCTTCCTAGTGTGCAGCAAACTATTCTTCCTGAAGAAGAAGAATGCAAGGAGCACTCTGTCCTTTTATGCATGTCAGTACCTTTTCTCTTTTGCTGCTCTTTGCTCAATGAAAAGATATCCAACAGAACAAAGACCACATATTTTGTTTATGTGAAGAACTTAACCAGTTCTAGCAAATTAAAGCAACCTTAAAATGGATGTAAGCAATATATTACATATTCTAATTCATTTGAACATATTACATTGCCAGAGAAGGACTAAGACTCTTAAGATGAATTTGTCTCTGCTTTGAGCTGTAGAAGTGAGTTAGGATCATTTCAAAATGTTAAGAGTAGTAGTAAAATATTTATAAAAGATTCAATGTCTGTGTTGATTCTGAGTAATTTCCAAGACTAAGGGAAGGTCCTAGGTAGTCCACTTACTGTTCAGTGAGTACCAAGCTGGTTTAGAAAATCAGTGTTTCCATCATGGATCTGGCATTGGTTTCCTTAGTGGCCGTTTGTCTCATTTCATCACTGTTTCTCATATTTAAAGTAGGGTGAATAATACTTGCTTCCCAAGCTTACAAAAGTTTTGGGGTTGGTCAGAAGTAAAAGACTATAGAGAGGCAAACTTTTACTTTCTAAATTCTGACTTAATCAAAGTAGTGAATCTCTCCTTTTGCTGAAATTGTACACAAGGGCAAAAAGAGAATAAAGGCAAGTTTTCCTCCATATGCAAGAAACAGCCAATGTCATTCCACAGGCATATGGAAACCTGAAGCCCATTTCACCTTTCTTAGGGAGGCTGGTTTATTTTCTAGCTAGGTAGTATGTGAGCTTCTGTCATCATTAAAGGTGATCTTTAGATGATCAGCAGGAGGATTTGTGGTTAGGCAACAAGAATCTCTGCCAAGAATGGATTTTCCGAGTTCTGAACTGCTGTCCTAATTTTTCTGCAATGCTTTGTGATTGGGGTCATGACATATCTACAGATTGTTGTAGAGCTAAATGATGATGAATCCTGTGATGATGAATCGGAGGGAAAAATTCAATACCAGTCACATAGAAGTAGATCTCCAAGTATATTAAGTCCAGTCCCTGCAGAAATCTGTATTATCAACTGATTTTCTTAATTTTCTGCTTTTGTCTTATCATTTGAATTTCTAATCCTTGATGCCTTTAGGTGGCTGTTCGTAATTTCACATTTATTAGAAAACTTCCACCAATTTCAAAGTAAAATATTTCAACGTCTTGCTTATGTCTTCATTTTTAAGTCGTTGTAACTCTTAGGCTTGTCTTGTCTTCTTTCCTAGACAGCCTCTCGGTGCTTTTTTACTAGAATAAGCATGGCAAACTCTTTTAGTTTCTTCTCTTAAGATGAGTGCTTTGTTTTCTTTAATACTTTAGTAATGTCTTGTTTCCTTTGAGATGCCTCACGAGACACATGATAGGCTTGGATTTTTATTTTTTTAATAGTCATTTCATCCAAGTAACATATGCTAATTGTTTGGATGAATAGACTTGAATCTTTCTTCACTGCCATCTCCAACTGCAAGGTCTCAAATTGAAGCATAAGGTTTTGCTATTACATCCCATATCAATAATTACTCATGGCGAGGTCTCACTCTGTTGCAACTACTTGTTTCCTTCGATTATCCTTCTTGGTGGTTATCCTCCTCATATTGGTCTTATTTGTACTTTTGTATTACAGATTTAGTAAGTGACTCATTGAAATATTTAAACTTGTCCTAAAATTCTTGTAGAACTCCACAGGCGAACTCCTACTACTTTTCTCTTTTGCTAGTGCAGTACTCATTTTGCAGTTCTTGTGCTAATTTCTATCTCTTTCAGAGTACTAATTTTCCTTGAGCACTATGATCAGTTGTGTAATAAAGTCAGTGTCCAGATTTACTGTTTTTCTCCTTCTAAGGAATCTGTTGTCTTCCTAGTAGGAAAAAGCAGATTAGGATGGTAAAAGCTTTGGCATGCTTTTGTTGAATCCTATTTTTCAATATATTTTTGTCCTTTCAGACCTTAAAAAAATGAAAATGTAAAAAGAATGGCAAAGGATATACTTGGGCTACATGTTTCTTTACAAGTCTCAGATGAATCTTCATTTTTCAATTCAAAGCTAATTTAAACTAGTCGTTTTGCTACATCGACTGCTTTTCATTTAAGAAACTGCACTCTCTTAAAAGTATTAACATTTTTTCTCTCTCCAGCAGAGGAAGACAGTGTTTTTGATGAATCTGATATTCACGATACGCCAACTGGACCTTGCAATAAAGAGTCTCAAACTTTCTTTGCAAGACTGAAAAGAATTGGTGGCAGCAAAATGGTGAAATATCAACCAGTTGAGATGAATGCTCAGAGAAGTATGAAATTTTGTTAACATAAACTCATGCAGAAATACATGCTAGATTCAAGCTATCACCTTTTTTTTTGAAGTCAGTGCACATATAAGCATGTAAAACTAGCAGTTGTTTTCTGAAAACTTTTGAACATCAGAAAGTTTGTTAAGATTTGTTATAACCTTCTTTTATTCTTTTGTTTTTTTAATAGAAATTGACTTTTTCATTGTGTGGAATTTCGGACAGGTTATTTTTGTTGTGATAAATTTGGTAGCTTTTCATTAAATAAAAGGGTCAATTGCTGTTTTCCAAAAATACAGAAGAGTTCTGTTTACATATTTGAAACTGAACACCCTAAAACTAAATTATCTGAGAGTTCCCACCTTTTTTTATTTTCATATAGAAAAACATTCTGACTAGAACAAACATCTGCAAACAAGCAGCTTTCTTGCTGCTTTTACGCATGGTAATTGCTATGTGGACTATTTTGAAATATGTACTACTAGGATGGAAAGCTGTGACTATATGACGAGATAAACCCCAGCAGAGATAGCAATTACACTTCTGGAGGAATACTTTTCTGGTCAGTTGTCTGTGCTGAAGCTTGTGCTGCCACAGCTGGGCTTCTGTTGCTACCCTTGCTTGAATTCGAAGCACTCTGGTTAAACCTGCCTGTGCTGCTATAAATAGAAACACATAGATGTGCTCTAATATACATTGTGCACAAAGCTGTAATTAAATTCAATTACAATAGAATTTACAATTCAATTACCGTTATGTTCAAAACTATTTGAGGTTATCTGTGTAACTCATTTCTTGTTCCACTTCTCATCCATGATGCAGCCATCCCAAGCAGTTGCAGAAATTACTATTCTGTGCCATCTTCTATTTGATGCCTAGGATCAAGTGGGTTTTCTTCAGGGTACACCCGTCCAGGATGAGTAGAATTATTGATATAGTGGCACCTCTTGTTTGTTGTAAAAAATTATGTAATGTGACTCTGAGGTTAAAACAAATCTTCAGCAGTTTTGACTGATATGTAACTAGTACTGGGTTTCTCTCTGAAATGCCAGTGATGTGCTGAATTGTGAGATGAAAATGCAAATACCTGCCCAAAGTCTTCAACCGAGATAGTATCAGCTCTTTCTGTTTTAATCAGGTGAAATAGAGCTGGCTGAATATAGAGAGACGGGGGCCTTACAAGACAGTATTCTACGCTGTGTGAGAGAAGAAAGCATACAGAAAAAAAAACTGCGCTCTCTAAAACAAAAATCTCTTGATATAGGGAATGCAGACTCCCTGTTGTTTACATTAGATGAACATCGTAGGAAGTCCTGCATAGACCGATGTGACTTAGAAAAACCACCTGTCCCTGCTGCGTACACCATGCACAGACAGAATGATTATGGACGACCTCGGCAGAATTCTTCTACCAAAGCTGAAAATATAGAAACACAGGAAACGCCCCCTCCTACAGAGAGTTTTCAGGAAATACGACGACCTGTCATACCAGAAGTCAGGTTAAATTGCATGGAAACCTATGAAGTGAAAGTGGATTCTCCCGTTAAACCTTCTGGTCCCAAGGAGGATTTGGATCTGATAGATTTGTCGTCTGACTCAACATCAGGTCCTGAAAAGCATTCAGTGCTCTCCACATCAGACAGTGATTCTCTAGTCTTTGAACCACTTCCTCCCCTTAGAATAGTGGAGAGCGATGAAGAAGAAGCAACAAACCAGCTGAACGAGGAGGTCTCTGGCAAAACTGCTGTGTCGTCACCCTCAACTCCGATAAATGTGTCTGCTCTCAGCCTCAGCACAACTCCTCTGGTCCAGTTCAGCATTGAAGATTGCTCCAAAGACTTCAGTTCCAAGGATGCAAGCAACAGTGCTTCCACAGGAAAGGAGGAGAGCCTTTCCCCTTCTCCCAGAGATCGAAAGGACTCTTCAGATTTAGCTAAGCCAGGGGAACTTCAGGATGTGTCCTGTGGGAACTCGCTAACACTGAAACAGAAAAGGGACCTGCTGCAGAAGTCATTTGCCCTCCCAGAAATGTCCCTCGATGATAATTCTGAATTCAGCGTGGAGGAAATTAGACCTAGCGGAGCGATGCCGAGCCCAAACGTCAAAACAGTCCTTATTAAAGTTCCTGAGGATTCTGAAAACCAAATAGAAAGTGATAAACTTGACACCAATGCAGAGTCTGACCCTGAACAAACTGTGGAGCAGAAACAGGAAGAGGAGGCCGAGGAGTCTGAGTTTAAGATCCAGATTGTTCCCCGCCAGAGGAAGCAGAGGAAGATCGCTGTGAGTGCGATTCAGAGAGAATACCTGGACATTTCCTTTAACATCCTAGATAAGCTGGGAGAGCAGAAGGAGGCAGGTGAGCTCAACCACTCCCAGCAAAAGGTTTAATATGGTGTGAAACTTTTAGCAACCGACAAAAAAAAAGTCCTACTTGTACCTTTTATCCTTAAAACATGCTAATCTAGTCCATGCTACACTATTTATCTTTGTGTGTGGTGTTTTTGGACTTGAGTTTTTCTTCTGCTGACACAAAGCAGTGGAAAGCAAATCGGATCAGAAAGGGTAAAGCTTGCAGACTTCTCCAGATCTAAGAGCAAATGGAATTAGCTGCAGTTTGCCTTTAGGATTAGAGATTTGCCCATATTTAGTTTTTATACACTAAAGAATCCTTTGACCTCCTGGACACATGGATATTTACAAAGTTTGCAAGGCTTGTGTTTGTTTAGGATTTAAGGCACAGTTTTTGGAAAAGACGTGCAGTATTTCTGTGTATCCCTAGTTAGCGTGAGTCATTTCAGTACAGGATTTTGTTACTTAGTTTTTCAAGTAAAAAAGCAGTGTGTTTTAACTGTGTGCTCAGATGCCAATTGGATGTGTTTGAAGACAATTTCAAGAAGTACATTCTGTTGACTTGTCACTTCTGTGGCTGTTCTTTTTTAATTTTTTTAAAAGGATATTTCATTTCTTGAAATTTTATCAATCAATTTGCTATGAATATGAAAGGGAAAACATTCCTCAGACCTCAGTTTTTTGTTGCCAGTAAAATGAAGGGCAATTTTTATGTATTCTTGACCTTGCTTCTTTCTTGATCATTTTGGAGGGAACCATATTATAATTTCTCACTACATAGACAAATCATTCAGTGATCATAATTATGCTATTCTCTGTGTTTGAGAACTACATCCCACTGTAGTTCTGGTAAGCTAAGATATAATAACTGTAGTTCTGGTAAGCTAAGCTATAATACTAAGCTTTTACAAAGCTCTGTAGCTTTGTAAAACAAATAAAAAGCAAATGTTTTTGAACCTTCCACATAAATTCTTGGAGAATAATGAGCGTAACAGAACAGAACAGTGTGTTTATACTCAATGCTTTTTTGACTCATACATCAGAACGGGCTAGTTTTCATATCTAAGTTTGCTAACATACTTGGAGCTGTGTTCTGACACGCCGTGTGGAATCCAGAACTAGAACATTTACTTGTGTTATAGATGTTACATGCAGCTGTCATCCAAGAGGAAGCATAAACCATTCCCAGAAACACAGAATGATTAAGGTTGGAAGGGACCCCTAGAGATCATCTAGTCCAACCTTCCTGCTCCAGCAGGGACACCCAGAGCACGGGGCACAGGGTGGCATCCAGGCGGGTTTGGAAGATCTCTGGAGAAGGAGACTCCACAACCTCCCTGGGCAGCCTGTTCCAGGGCTCTGCCACCCACACAGGAAAGAAGTTCTTCCATTTGCACTGACTAAGTATTCGTGGATGTTATAGGTTGATACAGGCAGTTCAGTAACTAGGTAATTTGATGATTTAGATTAATTTCTGTCTTTATAAGTTTTATTTTGCTTTGTTTATCCTTGTTGTTTAGTTTATTTGGTAACATACTTACTGCTATTCATATATTTAGCCTTATCACCATTATATTTCGCCAGTTATGATTTTGAAGTCTTACTCTGGCTTAGACAGCCTATAATATTTTCATATGATTTAGAAAGGTTTCTGATCTATGAATTAAATATCTTAATGGGTTGTTTCTTCAAGTGAACAATTCTGCAGTGCAGTTTCCTGCATAAGACTTTTTACAGCACAAATCCATATATAAATACAAAATACAAAATCATTTTGTATTAGTTATCATGAAATCAGGCAACAATACTTGAATATTTCTTTTGCTTTATCTTTTCCATCATAAAATAAAACACCAGCTTAAATAGTATATTTTTTATTGAGTCATCTATTCTTTGAATCTTTTTGAACAATTGTTAGGTCAGCCAATTTTGACTCAAAATGGAATTAAATCGTTAAAAGATGTTAATCTATCGCTTAAGCTAGTTTAACGATCACTCTCTGAGTGGGATTGAAATCAAATTCTGTGTACATTTATTAATTTTGAACTTTAAGATCCATATATACCAGACTCCTTTGAGCTGTGATTTAAATAATAAACTCCTGTGCTTCTTTGGTAATTACCACACACTGAATCATTTTAAAACTGTGGGAAATACCAGATGGTAGTAGGAAAATTGAAAAGATGTGAAAAAGGCATCCAGGGAGAAAGCTGATGGAAAATATTTATTGATTCCAAATCCTGAGAATTTAAGTATCATTTCCATATGCAGATCCTGCTACAAAAGGACTGTCAACTTTGGAAATGCCCAGAGAATCATCCTCTGCACCGACCCTGGAAGCAGGAGTGCCAGAGACAAGTAGTCACTCTTCCATATCAAGTAAGTTTGCTGCTACTTTGGGGAATGTGTCTTAGTTGCTGCGTTTATAGTCAGGTATATATGTAATATGTAAGAAATTTCTCCTTCTCAATGTGATGGATACTTGGAAATACAGCTGTGTTGGGTGTTAGGGTTAGGTCTGCAATCTCAGATGGTCAGAAAGATGTTAGCAGCGAGTGGCTGCTGAATTTTCTGTTGTGATTTGGCAAACTTAATTTTCCTAACTTAGGGAAGGCAGCAGCTGAAAGGACAGACTTCCTGAAAAACCCGCACAGAATCCAAAGCAGTGTGTCCATCTGGATCGTGCTTCAGAAGTACTGAGGGTTGTTTGGGGAAGGCTCTGTTGCTGGTAGAAAAAGGAGGAAAACAGTGACCTGCTTCAACAACAGTGAGTGGCTGGCTCAGCCCGGTGATCTCACTGAATGGGACTGTCAGATCGATGCAGGAAGGTTATGTGCTTGAAATGCAGTATCTGCTGATTTTGCTCGAAGGGGTAACTGGCTTGTTAAAGGATAATGTATCCTGAAAATGCCAGATAAGGACTCAGAATTCAGGTTCCCTCTGCAGTTTTACCACAAGCATCATGTGTGAGATACCTCGCATAGTCTGAGGTGAGCACTGTCTGGCTACCCAATGACCCAGATGCAATTTAAAAGCAGCTGAAGGGGTGCTAGGTAGGATGTGTCTCTGCAAGCTTTTCCTGAATGCTAGATGTTTCTGTAGATTCCAGTATAGGGACTCTGGAATAGTCCCAACATCATATATAATCCAAACTCTGAGTATGTTTTTCTTTTCTCCGTGTTCCTCAATAACTTCTTTGTATCTCTTGTCTATGCATATTGAAATATTTTTAATCTTTTACTATGTGTCTTTACAGTCCTTAGTGTGATAAGCAATGATCAGGGTTGTGCACACAGGCACTTCCCATAACACCAACAGGTAAAACCGTATAGCCAGTGCGTGGCCACAGACCACGTCATCAACATGATGACAACACATGTCATCAAACAGTTGTCACAGGGCTGCTTTTTCTGTGTAGACAATTCAACAGAAATGGAAGAATGAATGATCATATTGCTAGCTGACATATAAAAGATGTCCAACTAACATATGAAAGTTATCCATCCTTTTACGCTGTTAATTTTCCTGTCAAGAAAATCTAGGATAAAACTTTCCTCCTTCTGGTCAGTAATAGGTATGAAAAGTCACATGCTGTTCTGCAGCAACCAGCCTGGCCCCAGTATGCCTCCAAAGCTTGCAAGTTTCTAGGATTTTTGTTTGGGGATTTTTTTTTTCCTATATTCGAAATCACAGCTGCCCTTGAAAAATCAGGTAAATAACCCTAGGAATCTAAACATGCTCAACAGTAGCCTGATAATGTGAAATATGCATGAAAAGTTTTAATTACAATTATAAAAGCTGTTAAGAAAATTCAAAGAGATAATTTTCTAGGTTTTGACAGTCATCTGCACTCCAAGCAGTCTTGTCAGTTCTAATGTTAATTGCTGTTCTTTCATCAGGAAATTCTGGGCTTGGTAAAGTGATAAAGCATCTATTTAAAATCCTTGCCCTGGAAACGATGGAAATTATATTGTACTCCTAATTTGCTATGAAAGGCCGCTGCAAAATAACTTCAAGTCAAACATTGAATTTGGCTTGGTTCAGTTATACAAGAACTGCTTTGCAGCAGGCTTGGAGGAGTTTATTGTACTTGGGCTAAAAATAGAGTTAAAAATGTACTCTGATGCAGTGAAAGGATGTAATGAGGGAAAACTTAAACTACTTCTAATAAATTTGATTCAGTGTGCAGATTTCCACTGAAGTTTATCCTTGTACTTATTATTATTCTGTGCCTTTATTTATTTTGCTAGGGAATTCTCAGCTTTCCATGAACTTGAAACCTTCATTTAGAAAATGAATAGATCCAGTTTAAGAACAAAATATTGAACCTCTCAAAGGTTTTGGAAAGTTCTAGTTTATTCCTTGTTGGTAGTTAATAAGGTGAAAGACTGGATTTATTTTCAGAGCTTAGCTATTACTAGGAATTTTAGAATTAAACTATCTGACGTTATGTTAATACTGTTTTTAAATGACATTGGATATAGTTGTAGATTAAATTGATAGTAAGAAAAAGATTTTGTTTTGTTATCTTTGTTTTAATGAAATACTCAAAGCATTCAGGAAAGCGCTTAAACATATAGCTAAGGCAACACATCCAAAAGCTTTGCTTTGTGAGCTCTAAGACTCTCTTCATGCTGTGATTTTGGCTTCATTGGTAGAAATGCATTTTCAGACTCAACTGGGAAAGGCAGTTAGTCATGTTCAATGTAACCTGTCCTATGAAAGGAGAGAAACGTAGGAAAGTCAGGAGTGTTGTGTGACCTGTTTCTTCCTACATTTAAGCACTGAAAAAATACATGACAATAGCAGTCCTAAATTATAATTCCCCACTGTTTTGCTTTTTTCTGAGAGCATTGTCTCTTGAGACATATACATTAAAACAGAGTAATGCTCATTTAAGGAAGTACTGTAAATTTCCAAAGGAAAAAAAAAAGGAAAAGCTAGTTCCTTGGTAGGTATAGTCATATAAGAGGAATGAGAAGTATAAGTAGAGCATGGAAGGATATAAAGGTGGAGACCTCTCTGCAAAGATGTCTCAGTGGTGGCTGGTCAGGAGGCCTGTTCGGATTGTCATATCCATGATAGGTGCTGATGGTTTGCAGTCAGTGAACGTTGTTTTCTCCAGTAAGCAAGGATAGAGTACTCCCCCATACTTTGCTGGGCGGAGATTGACCTCTCTTACTTGTCACATTGCGTACAAGTGAGATTCAAGTATATGTTTATCACCAGTCTGCATGGGAGCTTTGTAGTGGTGTCTTATACCTCACAGATACCTAGTGTTTTGAAGAGCTTTCATGACATGGTGAGGAAAAGGCACTGACGATTGGCACAGTGGGTGAGATCCTGGATTCAAGTCATTGATGACATATAACTGGGGCCAGAATTTCATCCCATATAGTTGTGTGAGAAGTGCACATTGCCTTGAGCAAGATCTTTCACAGCAAGCAGTTCATGTCCTGTCAGTTTTCATATTTTTCTGATTGGTAAGATCAGGAAATGAGAGTAGTTTTACATGTTGTGTGAGCCCCTGAACTCTTGCATTTCTGACTTGCAGCTCAGTTCAGACAAATGAAAAGAGGCTCTTTGGGAGCTCTGACAATGAACCAGCTAATGAAGAGACAGCTGGAACACCAGTCTAGTGCTCCCCACAATATCAGCACTTGGGATACTGGTGAGCTGCATTTCTGTTCTTTATTTCTATGCCCTTAAAACAATTACTGTTTCTATCAACCAATATTAAAAAAGTGAGTATTTCTGTTCTGCCATTGGAGAGAAATGATCAAGCTTAGGTCTAAAGTGGAATTTTGTAGTTGGGTGCACGATTCTCCTTTTATACTCTAGTTTACCGAGCAGAATGCTCAGTATGAGATCCTTAATTCATTGAGATTTTTTCAATGGTAGCAATTAATAAAAGGTAAGTTTGTTGAAAGGACTCAGTTGGCATAGTCTAGTTTATCAGGCAGAGTTTTAGAAATGAGTAACTTGATGACTTCATTCTGTGGAGAAACAGTTGGCCTGTCTTCCAGAGGGACAAGTCAGTACTCAAACCATTCAGGGATACTATCTTACTAGTCTTGTTCCATGCTCATGAGCTTTCTTCACAACTTCTGTGTCTTTTCCTGCCAATATTCATTTCATCTACAATGCTCCAGACATAGAAATACTAAGGGAAATGTGTTTTTCCAGAAAGCTTTCACATACCTCAGTATCTCTTTCAACCATTAGTTTTAAAACAGAATTATTATTTGGATGGTTAAAACAGCTTTTTTTCAGGACAAATGCTGTGTGACTATTTGCCATCTCAATGTCACACCAAGTTTTGGGGCTAATTTTCAAATTGCTGCTTCTCAGGTATAACAGCTGTGAAATAGTCTTATACTACACAAGCATATGGGAATATATCACTTCATGTATGCTTTATTTTTTTAACCATGGTAGAAGACAGTAGGTATCACTTCTCTCTTTTTCATTCCTTATTTCAAACCACTTTTCACAGAGAACGAGTTTGAGAAACTAAGATCATTGCATGTCTAGTTTCTGTCAGCACAAGCTGTCCATGAACTTCTAATGTCTTAGTATTTCTAAACACTACCTTAACTCTTTTTGTGACTCTCTACATATTATCTTTCTTGCTCAGTCTTTACAATTTACACTCTTTCTTATTAAATGACTCTTTTCTAAAATGCCTTTTTTGGTTTTACTTAATCTGCATCCTTTTTCCTTCACGGACTGCTTCTTTCTTTCTTTCTTTCTCTTCCTCTCATTTTCTTTTGCACTTTCTGTGCTTAAAGACTTTTTTTTTTACCTGCTAGCTGTTGTGTTTTTTTCTTCTTTTTTTTCTTCTTTTTGTTATTTTAATTGTTTAGGACTTATAGTGCAGGTAACAGATGCTGGATTTATAGTGCTGGAGGCTGAAGTTCTGTATTTATTCACAGAGCAGATACAGCATGGGAAGCGGCTCTGCAATGTCCCTGTTTGCCTAAACCCTGACCTGGAGGGACCCCCACTGAGAATCAGAGGTTAGTTCAGTCTTCATTTGACCTGTTCTCTCTATTAAGACTGAGGAGAAACGGCTGTTTCTTGGTTTTAAATGGAGGTGTTTATTCTGCTCCTTTTAGCATTACTAAAGTCCTCAACTGTCTTGCAGAACATATTATTGACAAATTATCAGATAAGACATTTTATTTAAGACAGAAGCAGCTGGTAAGAGATAGTGACTTTCTGCTGATACCTACTTTAGCTGGACTTGAACTGGCAATCTGGAAGTAAAAGACGCCATACACAGTGGTTGAATCTCATTTCTTAGCTTTAGAAGCTTTCCTGCTCCAAAGCCAAAAGCATGCAACCTTTCTTGCACTGGAGCAGCAAGCTACCTTTTTTTTTTTTTTTTCTTTTTTTAACTTGGATCATATTTCTACTCCTGTTGAGTGCATGGGAGAAGGATATTTGTTTTATAAGTAATTAAGTCTCATTCCAACATCGTACCCTGCATTATAACAGCTTTTAGCGTTACATGTTGCAATAGCACTTGCATCTAGATATGACAGCAGTAACACTTTCACATTCGTAATACAAGAGTCTTGATTCAGTCAGCAGAAAAAGCTTGGTTAGAAATACATGCAAATCTACTCTTATTCTTTATGCTCTGGATGGTGTCCTGCATTACCGAAGAGTATCTTGGACTTCCTAGAATGTCTTTTCATATTCTGCAGAATCTCAGGAGACAGGAAGAACTGAACCCTGTATACTTAGTAAAAGTATACTATAAAAAAGTATACTGTAAAAGTATACTTAGTAAAAGTATACTATAAAAGGGTTTACTAAGTATGAAGAACCCTTCATACTTAGTAAAATGACTGCTTGAAACTGTCTTCCCATCAAATCAACCTTCAGTGCTCCACATGTTTTGAATCTGGATATTGTGGAAGCTTCCCAAATCACTTTCCTTGAGAGATGATACTAAATTTGCTTTTCCTGCACTAACTGGGGCTATCTCATTAGAAAATCTATCTGAACCTAGCCTAGATGGGGAAGATGCTTCCAATTTCTGTAATTAAATACTGACTATACAAGCTACTGGTAACATTACATGTGAAACTGCAGATAGCTGGAAATGACGAGTTCCTATGCCTTGGTTAGGAATGATACGAATAGATTGGTGACTTCATGGTGAGGTATGTGAACTGACTTTTTTCTTCATGTCTCCAAAAATTTGGAGAAGGCAGTTTTCTAGAGGCTGGGGAGGACTGTAAATTTTCTGGTGTCCATTCTCATAACAACTCATCCTCCCTCCCTAAAAAATGAGTAGATAGAATTGTATCAGCCTTTGTGGAATTTTTGTTACTATCTTATTAAAGGATTTTTAAAGGATTTTTAAAATAGATAGTTCTAGATAATTTGAATAGTATGGCAGAAGCAAGAAATATGCCAGAGCTTTTTGCAGGCAAGTGTATTTTGTGTTTCTGTGTGGTGTAAAGTCATTAGGGCTTTTATTTAATCATCTGCTCTTCAGGCCAATGCAGTGTGGACTTTGTAACCTTTTTTTTTTCTTACTGATTGCCTCAAGGTGCAACAAAATCCAGCTTGCTCTCAGCACCCAGTATAGTCAGTATGTTTGTTCCTGCACCGGAAGAATTTGCTGATGACCAGCCCACTGTGATGACTGACAAGTAAGTGCTTCTCTGCTGTTTTTTTTTTTGTTTTTGTTTTTTTTTTTTTTTTTAAGCTGATTGTGTTCATGGATGAAATACTGCTGCCTGTTTTAAACCCATGGTTCCATATGATCCACTAACCTGCCCTTTTTTTCACTTCTTATGGGTTTTCCAGTAAAACAGGAAGTCAAGACTACATGTCAGCATTTCTCACTATTACCAATATAGCATTTATAATGCTTTTTTGCCTCACTGATTTCAAAAACTTTTACAAACTGTAATTGTTTGGTTAAAATGCCATTGAGATAAGTGTCAAATGTGTAATCTTTTAATGGAGAAGTAGAACTGCTGTCAGAAAGATATGTGTTGTTTTGGTCAAAAACTGGGAAGAGAAGCTGTAAGTTCTTGTAGCCCTATGTTCAGCCCAGCAGGCAGCTGATCCGAGATGGCCATTGTGTAGGTTATGATTGGAGCTAGGCTTTATTGTGCGATGAATTGAACCTCCTCAAGGACAGAATCGTCTTTGGCATTTTCTTTGGCAATTTCCCCAAAGCTCTTGCACCACTTATTAACTTGCAGGCCAGATATTTTGACTTCCATGACTTTATTGGCATCTTTTCCTCCACTTCCATAATGAAGGCAGGAGAACTGCCTGTACAATTCCATTAAGTTTAAATATCACAATCTATTGGAGTCATTAGCAGCTGATTGATCAAATTAAGCAAGCTTTCCTACAGCTCTGAGATAAACCAGTTTTGCACATTGGTTTACTGCTCTCATCTGGTTGAGAAGGCCTGTCTCATCTCTCCTGACATCCTCCTTATGATGAGACATTAAAGAGCCATTTCAGAACTTTGTCAGTTGTTTCATAGCATTTCAGGAGGGATAAGTGACGCAGCAGCAAATCTGTCCTGGGAAAGGAGCCTTCTCTGAACTCCAAGATTCTGTGCCCCTGAGAAGTCCTTGTCCTTGGTATATGAGATTATATAATTGGTTTTTTTTTTTTTCGTAATTCATGATTGACAGAAAGGACAATGTGAAGCTGCTTCACTGAAGAACATCTGTGACCGATGTTGTCTATGTCTGTACTGTGAAAGGTGCCAGGAACTGATTCCTCACCTGGGGCAAATGTCACATACCAGCTGGTGTTCACATTGTTGAGGCCTAGTCCTCACTCTAATGGATTTCTTGTAGGTGATACAGACAGAAGCAGTCCAGTCCAAGTCCAGGGAATTAGCTAGCAATTGCCAATGAGGGACCCAGTACTTGGGACTGATCTGTGCCCCTCTTATTTATCAGTAGATGAACAGTAGACACAGCCAGTGCAGCTAATGAAAAGTTTTTTGAAAAAGCATTTTTGTGTTTGAAAGCCATGCACTATGTTATTGACGATAGAAAGATCACAGCTTCATTACCTTTCTAAATAAATTTTCAGTTGAATAAACTAACATTTTTTAAAGCTATAAATATATATATATGCATATATACACACATATATAACATACTTGGATTTAAATTTATTAATATCTGTTTTTACAACTGTTTTTTTTCTTTTTTTCCCCTAGGTGCCATGACTGTGGGGCTATCCTTGAAGAATATGATGAAGAAACACTAGGCCTGGCCATAGTTGTGCTTTCAACATTCATTCACCTTAGTCCAGACTTGGCTGCACCTCTACTGTTGGACATCATGCAATCTGTTGGAAGGTAACTTCAGGACTTTCCTCTGTCCCATATGATTGAAAGACTTTTGTGGCCAAAACTGTGTTTTTATGGAAACAGGAAAAGGAAACCTTTGCTGATACAATTCTACTGCTTTTGGAAACTGAATTCAGCTTCAATATACTTGCATGCATTGTAGCTTCACCTCCAGTACTGTCTCTGAAATACTCTGGTGATTACCAGACTGCTTGCAAAGAAGTCCTAATTTAAAGTTGAGAGGTTTTGATATGAATGAAAAGTGCATTTTAGAATATCTTATGTCCCTATGCAGTAAGACTTACTATTGCAGCATGCCAGTATCTCTTTTTCTTAATCACTATAGTACAGTCAAATAACTCAAAACAAGGCAGCAGATTAGCCTATAAGCAGTATCTTACACTGCAATGGTCCCCACTTCATTGCTCACCATCTTTTACAGGGCATCCATTAATAAGTTGAATGGCATAGATCCTAGCACAGATGTGTGCAGAAATCCCTTGTTGACATTCCTCTACTATGAAAATTCACCCCTTCTTTTTTTTTTTTTTCTCCTTGTGTTTTTATAGTTATTTTTTCTGTGCAGAAATTTCTTTAAATTTCTCCTGCTGCTGCCGCTCCTTGATTTTCTTAAGAGATTTTGATGAAGGACTTTGAAAGTCACTGGACATCTAAATTAGCTGAGCTACCTTTTTTGACATCCATGTTGATCCACTAATCAACTAGGAAATAACTTCAGCTTTTTGAAAGATACACCTAGTTTCTAATAAGATTTTTCACCCTCCCTTTCTTCTGTTCTCTTGAAGCCTCTCTGAACAGCTGGCTCTCTTGCCTGTTCTTTCCTGGGATAGGGCAACTGAAGTTAAAATCACTTGATAGTGACTACTGCGAGGATAGAGATCTCCACAGCCCTGTCTCTCTGTTGCTTCCCAATTCCACCTGAACACAGTGGCTCTTCAAATCCTCCATTTCCATTAATTCCAAGGCTGCACTTCCCTGCTGTCACTGCCAGTGCATTTGAAAGAGGCCAATTTGCAATATAAATAGATGAAATCCGTTCTATACGATTCTTGTAAATACAGCACTACTAAGAAACCACAGAGAGTAAATTATTGTGAGATAAATTATCAAAGGATGAGGGAGGAGTGGGCTACTTTTTTAAGTGCTTTAAGGAAGAACTGCATCTCTGGAATGACACAACTGATTCTTTCAGAGTAGCAGATGGCAAACAGCATGGGACTGCTAAATGTCCTGTGTCATTCCTACTCTCTGTCATTTCTGCATAATTCCAATTCCAATAATTGGCTCTCCATAGAGGAATTGCTTTGAAAAATAAGGTAGTTCATCACAGTAGCAACCTGCACATCTGTCTTTCCTCAAACAATGCTGTAGTGATACCTCAGTTGACTGAAGCGATTTTGGATCCTTATTGGATTTTGTAGAGGTGATTGGAGAGGAATCTGTCTCCAAAACTGAGACTAACAAGAGATTAAACAACAGCTAAATCCAACCTAAAGAAATTGTGAACCAAAGATAAACATGATGGCCAGGTCATCAGTGGATGTAAATTAGCCCAGCTCTCTGAACTTTCCGTTCAAATGATATTAACTTAGGCGAGTTAAAAATCATGATTTGCAACAGAAGAAAGTAAAAATTAGATGATATTTTGTATGTAAAAGATACTTTCAACTTACATATTTGTGTTTGCTTACAGGTGACATTTGATTTTAGATTAGTTGTTTTAGTACTATAAACTCTGACCCTATTCATTTAGATCTCCTGATACTGAAGTATATAATTTTACTTTCATACTATGTTTGGTATTTTTGTAATGGGATGTCCTTAAATTGGACTTTGAAGCCTGTATTTAGATACTAAAATAAATGACCTGATTTTTCAGGGTGTTGAGAACCAGTATTTCTCATCTGACTTTGGAAGAGCTCTTAGGTACTTAGTGTTTCTGAAATTAGGTCACTCATTTAGGTGCCAAAATCTGGCATTAGAAGCCTCACTTCAGCCTACCATGTGGGAGAATATTGGACCAGTCTATCTTGCTGCGTTAATCAGGAACAATTCAGTCAATGGACAGCTTCTGGCAATTTTTCTTCTTCCAGTTCCTCAAGGTTAATTATCCTTGATGTGCAGTGAGAGAATATCTTTATTTCATTATCACTGCGCTGATATGTGGAGGCAGGTAGAATTATCTTTACAGTGGGCAAATGTCTGTGATGTTGAAAGACTGGATAAGGTTGCCATACAGACATAATTTGACTGAAATTGAGTGCTTTGAAAGAACTTTCTAGTGGCATTTCAAGTATTCTCTAAAACTTCTAATTGTTATTAAAAGTATTGGTAATTACACTGACTTACTTTGAAATGAAATAGAAAAAAAAAGTGAGCTTCACTTATTTATTTTTTTCCCCAGGTTGGCATCAAGTACCAGTTTTTCTAATCAAGCGGAAAGGTACGATAACAAAGAATACTTTGGCTGATATCAAGCAATTGATCTAAGTTGTCAGCCTTTCCATCTCCAAAATCAGGCAGATTTCTTTTAGATTTATGAATCAGAGAAAACTCTCTCCCTTTTCATGTTGTTCAGATGTCTTAAGATGAACAGGAACTCAAAACCATATGTAATTCAAGATTGTCCTCTGGCTTCCATAATTTTCATGTAGGTCTTTCTAGTTTATTTGGTGTTAAGTATTTGTCTTGATTCACCATCTGTGTGTGTTTTATGAAGTGAAACGTCCTTGAACATTGAAGAGTCACCCTGGTAGTTAAGATCAATGCGTAAATGGTTAATTCTTTAGCTTTTTAAATTAAACCCTTTCATTTCACTTCATGTATTGAAGAAAGATCTGAGAAGATATTAATAATGCATATGTTTTACAATAAATGCAAGAGCCTCATTTGGTGTCACTGCAGCCAATAGGTAAGATGGGAATTAGAGTTCAGACCCTGACAACTCATAGACCAAAAGATATGGAGAATCAGGAAAAATGCAATTATTTAGACTTAAGCAGTTCAGGTATATATACTTAACTTTTTTTCAACTCTGAATAATTGAGTCAAATTCATAAAATCAATATAGTGGGTTTTTTTGGATTAGAACAGTTCTATTCATGACTATATCGTAGACATTTTTATATTTTTTAACATTATGAGCATTTAAAAAAATAAAATTTTTAAATTTAAAAATAAAATATAAATAAAAGAGTTAAAATTAAAAAAAAAGTAAAAAAAGAATAAAACCCATATTTTTATGTATTTTGTATGTATATGTATTCAATTTCGGGTGTGTTTAACCTGCAATACAATTTCTCTCTCTTCCTTTTCTTCCCGTTCTCTTCCTCTCTTCCCGTTCTTTCAGCATGATGATCCCTGGAAATGCTGCAGGTGTGGCCAAGCAGTTCCTCCGCTGCGTGTTCCATCAGTTGGCCCCCAACGGCATCTTCCCCCAGCTCTTCCAGAGCAATATTAAAGGTAACGTCCAGTACCTGAGTGCATTTCTGACCCTTTCAGTCATCCCTGTATAAAAACCCAGAACAAGGGTGTCATTCCAATTTCAGATGGAAGTTTTTTACGGACCCTGGCCACATCTCTCATGGACTTCAGTGAGCTGAGTTCCATTGCTGCTCTGAGCCAGCTGCTAGAGGTATGTTGGTAATCAGCTGTATTAACGCTGCTAGTTTTGTTAACAATACCAAATGTATTGATTCAGTTCTCATGCAGTAAGAGCTTAAACTTGTACCACCAAAAGCAATGTGAATATTTGGTATGTTACCTTTAGAAGTAAGATAAATAATCTTCACCATTTTCCTTCTACATTTTGCTCTTGCTGACAACTTTTGTTCTCAGACCAATCCTGGGACTGGTTTCCCAGGAGAAACAAGAAACCCTTGTTTCTGCTATAACCTTTACCTTTCCACTAGTACTAGTCAGCTGCACATAGCCTTGTGTCCTTCAAAAACTGTGGAGGTTACTTCATACAAACAAGGATTTTGAAGCATTTTAGAATTGACTATGTCTTTCTAGGCCTGTCCCTCGTATACAAATCAAAACAGCTCACATCTACAGGATATTAGTGAATGTAGCTTGTTTAAAACCAGCCTAAGGAAAATATGGAAAAATCCTCTGGTGACTCTTAAAAGTCCTGTTTTATATTCATTCCTGTGGCATTCTAATTAGGATATGTTTAGGACCCTGCTTATAATATTTCAGCTCAAAGTTTAGCATTTTAAACTTTTGTCATGGAGTTCTTTCAGTCAGTTCTTCAGGAGTTGAACTACACTTAACTGTCACATACACAGTTCAAATTCCCTGCACATTAGTGGTTTAGAAGAGGTAAGTAGTATTTGGTCTGAGCTAATTAACCGCATCATTTTTATATATTGTTTAGGTGGCTATAGACATGTTTACATTTGTTGATCTGTTTTCTTTTTCAGGGTTTAAATAACAAAAAGAACTTACCAGCAGGGGGTGCAATGCTCCGGTGTTTGGAAAATATTGCTACCTTTATGGAAGCTTTGCCAATGGATTCGCCTAGCAACCTCTGGACCACAATTAGTAATCAGTTTCAGACTTTCCTTACCAAACTCCCCTGTGTTTTGCCACTTAAGGTATGATATTGGGAATTTTATTTTTGATATTGGGAATTTTAAAGTAGTTTATGTTCATAAAGGTAATTTGTATGGTTATATTTGTGAAGGTAATTTGTATGTGATGACAATGACATTGGAGACAGGAAGGATGGTGGCATTGGTCAGTGCAGTGCATTTTGGCACAAAGCAGTGCAAAAGTTGCAGACAGAAAATCAAGGATGGAGTGCAGGTTGCTATGAACATCTTGCAGTTACTCAACTAATGTTTCCAAATGAACAGGTTTACTGTATATGTCTGATCCATCTCTTTAGTACTGTTTTTCAAGGTAGCCATAACAACTCTGACCACAGAGAACTTTTTCTCTACTTGTTTTTTGGCTTCCATCATTTTCTACATTTGAGAGAATCCACATTTTGACAATAAAAATCCATTTTATTTAAATTACTTAAGCAAAATAAAACCCGTGAGAAGAACATTAATTTGCTGAAAGTACACAAAAGTCAAACAGGCAGAGAGATTAAAAACAGACTCAGATTAATGAAAATTGAGCCTAGCCTGTTTGTCCAACCAGGTCATAGTTCTGGCTGTAATCAGGATGTGTAGAAACTGAATCCAACTGAGTTCTGATTACTCAGAGAACAGGCAGAGAGGTTTTATCTTGTAGTGCAAACATTTCCATATCTCTTTTCAGTAAACACAGTGAATTTTTTTCTGAGACTTTCCAGTAAACAATGTATTCTGGTGCCCTTATTCTGACTCTAATTTCTCACAGCGTGAGTGAACCCAGTAATGTCTTCTGTGCAAAGCATTGTTGCTCAGTATGACCTGAAGGATCCAAAATCTAATTTTATGTGATTTGTAAGTTTGTTTTAAATTGGATGTCATGAGCAAACCGTATAAATCATTTAAGATTCTTTGGCCTTATTGAAGTACTGAGATCTTGAACACTGTAGCTGTTAGTGATCTGAGGCACTGCTCTGCAACACTTAACTAAGCCAAGCAGGGAACAGCTCTTCCCTGTGGTTACTAGCTACCCCAAATTTATTGATTTTGAATAATCTCAATCAAATAATAAACTGTCGAATTGGGTCATAGTGGTTCCAACTGCATACCTGCCATTTGTGGAACATTCAGATAGGGTGATTACTATGATTCCTTTTATATCAGGTATGATTAATGATTCGCTTGCTCCTGGACCAACTAGGGGTGGCTTTGCCATCTCTTGTTCCTTTCGTTAGGGTCATAAATGACACTTTTGCTGTTTTAGAAGTTTGAAGCAGGGAAGAGACAAGGCTGGATGGACCTTGAAAGGTCCTATTCTGTGCTGCAATTTGTATGATTTGCACAGAAGACATATTGGAGAATGAAGCTTTAGTATCTCACCTGAACAATCAATTACACTGTAAGAAACATCTTTAGAGTGGCTTCTGGAACAGCTGTTTCCAGGGCACATTCTGATGCCAGGAGTCTGAGTTGCAGCCCTGCCATGGATGGGGTAAAATATCAAAATGTCATAGCCTAGGACAAGGACAAAAATGTAACAGGAGGTAGATGGGGTGTGCCTCCTGTTAACCCACATAGCTACACACACACACACACACACACACACACACACACACAC